>JADQWA010000225.1:658474-749255 GCA_018344505.1 Nebria ingens riversi
TGTATGTATGTATGTATGTATATATAGACATTTAAAAAATATAATATTTAATATTTAGTGAGACCGCATAATTAGTATGTGTTCATTAATTAGTGTTAAAAATGTATCTAATATGACATAGGTATTTGCATTTCCCATATTGAGTTAATCTTAAAGTTATAACAAAACCTGCAATGCAGCACGAGCAAGTAGATAAAAAGACCACATACTGCAATGGCATCTTTTATTACCCTGTTCGGTGGCCTACGTGATCAACCGGGGTTCTCCCTCATTCTAGAAGAAATGTGAATAACCGAGTCGCGTGCATGTGCATTTATGCGAGTTGGTATGTGTGGTGTATATATATATATATATATAGATATGTCGTTGATTCTCTGTCTTGTATGGTGTGACCTTCGGACTAAGTCCAGCCGCACCGCGAACACACAGAGACGACGCCTGTAGGTCTGTGCCCTCATCATCATCATCAACATCGCATCGCACCCATCCTGCACCAGAGCCGTCTTACAGGGAACGCATTTTTCGCTTTTTTTTACATATGAAGATCGACAGATATTTTCAAAAAAAATCTGCTCAACCCCCTTCTGCCCGCTGGATTCTCAGGCCCCTTTTTTAAGAGACATCTTTTCAACGAGCCTCCAGATTAAGAAAAAAAGCTAGTTTTACGAGAAATCCGTATTAAGTAGGGATATTTTTAGTAGTACCACCCTTAATTTTATACTAACATCGGCAGAGCTCATACTCTCATTCTTATACAAAAAGAAAAGAGGATATTCGCAAAAAAAAAAATGGTTATTATTAGGCAAATATTGCAGTACTTCGTCATTATTTACAGGCCTATTAAAAATATAGAATATATGGAAGCGAGTATGTAAGTTATCTCACCTAACCAACATTGGGGGTTGCATATGTGTAGGCGTTATTAATTTAATTATAAATATGAAGAGTAAGTCACAAAAACGTAAATTATACGTTCCGAATATAACAGCAAAAGAAACTACATCCACAAGAAGGAAATCGAACATTTACCAAAAATGTCTCTTACCTATAGGTAGTTACCAATAAATTCAACTTACAAACTAAAATGTCATCCCACGTATTGGGTCAAGTTGTTGATTGGTAACAATTATTTTGTCTCCTAAAACAATTATTCACGGATTAGATAAACTAACTAAAAAAGTTCGCCTGAATACAACTCTGTTCTGCATTGGTATATTGCACTTGATCACGTGCTTCGATATATTTATACATCGAGACCATTTAGGACACAGTAACCCCGCGAACGCGTCATTGATTCAGCTGGTCAGTGCTCAATCCGTTATTGTTGAAAACAGCAACGGTGCGACAGACATGCATTTCCAGATGTTTTGGTTGATTTTATTTTTTGTGCTCGTAAATATTTCGTTATTTGATGTGGGCAAAATGGAATGTTGAACGAAGCTTTTTTCTTTTAATCTTTTAGATTGTGTTTTTGCAATTTATGTCCCTATAGGATTAATTTTACTGAATTTATTATTGTTGCTTGACGCATCGTTAACATCTCTTAGAGTATATCGTTATTTATGTATTAAATGAAACGGATATGGGTCCTAATTATAAAGTTATGTATAATTAAAATATTGTAATTATGTTAACATGAAAGGGTATGGCCTTTCATAGAAATTTATTACATCCCTTAAGTTTCTACGTTATACTAATTGAAAGTAGCTTTCGAAAGAAATGTTTATAACTCATCTATAAAATATTTAAATTCATACATATAAATGTATGATTTAGTTTTTTTCTACCAAAAAGTCCAATAAGAGTAACTTTGCTTTGAATTTAATAAATTCATACTAGTGGGTCGTAAATATTTCAGTTTATAAAATTCTGTACCAAAGTTACAAATGGTAAAAGTACAAAAATATAGCAAGAAATGTCAACAAAATAAAACATTAGGTGTATTAACGTAATTAATCTAAACCTGATTTAAAAACAACGTAAGACTATACGAGAATAAAAGTGACATGTGTAATGGCAACTAAAATTTAACAACCGGAAGAAAAATTTCACTGGTATAATTACAGAGATAAAAGTAATTGTAATATTGTCGTTCTACATCTTTCAGTTATACAAACCTCAATCCAGAAATGCACTGAGATGTAAGCTTTTTTATTTTGGCTGCAAAAATAAAAGCAAAAACAATGACCTTAGCTACCAGAGCCTATGTCACGATTTCTAAACGGTGCAAATAACAATAACACCTGAGGAGATCGAGAGCAAACATTGCAAATTACATTTCAACGAAAGAAAAAAAGATAGCCGGACCAGAGAGAAAACATTGTTGACGCACATAAGTGCCTAAAAAACAATAACAAACATAAACTATGAAAATATGTTTTTAAAAGTTGTTTCTTCTTTCAAAAGCACGTCAACAATTTTAGTATTTTTATTTATCAAGTTTGCATTTGCTTAACAGTAAGGTCAGTTCAATTGTTCACCGTCTTCAAGACATTTTTAAAATATGTATATGTATTTACAAAAAATATTATTAACACACACTTTAAATATGACCAACCATACATACATAACATCATGCCTATTCCCATTAAATGGTGTGGCAGAAAACTCTTTACATCCATTCGCATCTTGACAATCTTTTGCCATTCATTCTATCCTTACAAACTTCTTTGGATTCATGCACGCTCTTCTATTCTGCTTGCGCACAACTTATATTTCGCGCAACTCTTTTTCAATGATATTTATCAACTTATTCTGAAGACAATCCCGCATTCTCACATCATTCATCTCGCCCATGTAAATATTTTCTTTGTATATGACCAACCATAAATATTAATAATTCCAACCATGGCCTGCGTGATTTTCAAAGCTTCTGTTACAGTGTGGTTGCAGTGGAAAATAGTCAATAACACCCTTTGACCTTCCCTGAATCGAGCCTGACTATTTTTGGAATGACGCCTCTCTGTGTGTGTGTGTGTGTGTGAGATATATATATATATATATTCGAGAGAGAGAGAGAGAGAGAGAGAGAGAGAGAGAGCTTTAAAACCTAAACTATTGAAGGTAAAATTATGAAACCTGATACTTTAGATCTATATATGCCTGACAAGAAACTCTATTTATGAAAAAATGAATATTCAAACCGGGAAGTGCATGTTTACTCTAGTTATTTTTTGCAGTTTCTTTAATATCTCTAAAACGGCTGCATTTACAGTAGTAATAGTTACAATTAAAATGAAAGATATTAATATTTCGCACATGTTTTAGATAAAACAAATTGTTCTACCACTTACAAGAAAATTGCTATGGACATTTTTCCTTTTCTTATTTATATTGCCATAGTTTCGTAGGTATGGGAAATTAAATTTAATAAATCGTATCAACTATATTTCAACTGTTTTACACGAATATAAAATAGCCTGAAATAATTTGGGATTTGACATTTAATATGTATATAAATAGATTAAGTGCAAACTAACAAATGCCCGGCCATAATAACTTCTAATATAGCATAATGGTTAATTATAATTTCTTGAATGTTTAACAAATTGTATTTTAATATTCTTCCTATCCAAAGAAAATATTCCTACTACGTAGAAGTAAGTCTCTGCAAATGTGTATTACTAATACCTAATGATATGCCGTGCGTAAATATCTAAAGTGAAAATCATGAAATTGGGTGTTGGCGAGTGGTAGATAGTAGGATACGATCTGGAATCAAAACTATCTTCTATAAAAACAATAACTACCACCTTAGCAAAAAGTCGACAAAAACCAAAGAAGAAAACGAATAAAAACGGCAGAAAAAATCTGCTCACATGATCATTAAAGTCCTCTCCGCGGTAAGCCAACGACCATAATAGGTAAACAATCTGTAACGACACGAAAGCCCTAGTGGCGGGTGTGTGGGGCGGCCTGCAGCAACCCGTATCCTTGCCTGGTCAGGTCAGCTGTGCTAATGAGCTGACAACCAGTGCAATCATCGACATGTTTTCCAATGCCAATAAGATACCAATGCATTGAACGATACCGGTCGTGAACTGCCGCTGATGGCCTATTAAATATCTAACCGACCACGAAGCTACACAATTCGCGCATTTGCATTCAATTACCGATCGACCGAGGATAACCATAATATTATACTTCAATACACGAAAACCATATAGATATAGCGTAATCAATTAAAATAAAAGTATAGCAAAAACTACCAACCTAACGGAAATAATAACATTTTTTTATTTACTACACTAATCTATTGACAAATATGCTGAAATTGTATGGCAATGACGTCAATACATTTCAAAAATGAATAATTATACATTTTTGACGTAAACGAGTAGTAATTTTTTAATAATTTACCATATTTTTAGATTTATTTGAATCATAGACATTTTTGTATCCCTCAATAAAAATAGTATGTTAAATAAACCATGAAATATCTTAATTAATATTATGCAAAACAAGAAATATATTAATTAGTATTATGCAAATCAAAAAACACTTTATATATTAATTATTATTGTTTGCCTTGGACTCTTTAGTCATTTTAACTATCCAATAAAAGATATATCTCCAGCTTTAACGTCGCTGGACACAATATCTACCTATGTATATGATTATTAAATCTTAAGTCGCCATTTTTGAATTAGCAGTGTCATTAAATTGGTTGGCATGTAGAACAATCACTTCAGCGACGCAAAAAGACACGTAGTAAATGGTACGATATCCGCTGTTTGTTGATCCGTATAAGCCATATAACCTGGAGCGTGAAAGAGAAAAATGCATCTTAAATTGATAATTTGTATGCAACATCGACATTATGATAACAACATTAATTTACATAGTACATACGGAATGGAATTGTGTCACTCTATTATCAATAGAAAGGTTATGGTATGGTTGTAATTAAGTGTGTAGGAGTGCTCTTATAAGATCCATTCTAACAGTTCAACAATCGTGATAGTGCGCTAAGGAAAATATGCATTTTCTTCTATTCAGAATTATTTTACAAAAGGTTCGATTGTTTTTCATACTTATGCAGGAATGCAGCTAATTATTTCTTTTGTCCTTAATGTCAAATTGTACACATTTTGTATTTCTAATAAAGTTGAAAACTCCTTCTTTGACAAATTACAACCAGATAATAAAGTATATTTTTGTACAAAAATACACTTGATTACTGCATAAGATAATAACAGAAAATTTATTTTTAAAACTGCTATTCTGCATGAATAAAATGTCTAAATTAATGTATCTATTAGATGTAGCTGAAGATTATCGAGTTTTAGTTTCAAATTAAAATATTTCATCAATTATTTTTAATGACAAATCATTAAACGATACCGGGAAAAAAAGTAATGATATAGTTTTTATTTTATTATTTTCATAATAATAAATACTTGAAGAAGTATTCTGGTATAATAAGAGCACATTTTTTATATGCAATATATTAGAAAATTAATACTATTTTAATCAAATTAGTAAATTACAAGCGTGTTTCTTCGAATCATGATTTGCAATCAAACTGATCAAAGTGGCAACGATTTACAAAAATCACGTTACTTCATGCGTCAATTTTTTAAAATCAGAAAGTGACAATCCTTTTTAGATCATACAACTTAGATTGAATCACAAATATGGCGCGTTTTTTTCTATGGAAAATATCGCTAGACTAGAAATCATCTATTTTTAACAATTTACTGTATATTAATTGTAAATTCCTGTCGATTGAATCATATATGGGAAATGTGTGTTATATTTACGTAAAATTTTATTGATAAATAAATATAAAAAGATATTAATTAGAAGAATAAAATGCCAATAAATATTTGAAATAAAACACAATTTTATAGTCCAAGGATATGAAGTATAATCAAGTAAATTAACCCAGAAAAGAGTATTCAAGATTTTTTTTCTCCACATATATGAAACTGTGTTGATTCAAATTATAATTAAATTGCGATAAAATTCAAAGAGAAGACACATCTAGTTAATGGCAGGAATCAACAATTTTCAAAGTTTCTCTTATTATTACAAATGTAACAGTAATTATTGATCGTATCAAAGCGATTTCGGTTCAGAGTTGTATTGTTTATGATGTATTATTACTATGAACACACAATGATACAGCCAAGTAAAGTTTCACCTATTACTCTAGTTTACGCAGAACGATATGGGTCAACTCCTTCACGCGGGCGCAACTTCTTCAGCAAGGGCGTGCCACAGGTTCAACGAACTTGACATATGTCCCTCTACACCACAGATACTGAAAAATAATGTTACTGTACTTCAACAGTGTGTACCAACACTATTATCTCCGGACTGGGCCAACCAACTTCAAGTCAAATACATATATGAGACACCATCAAAACATCCGCCAAATCAATTGTAAAGAATCTAAACGCTAACTCGTGCTGTTCAATGACTGATTCCACTAACTAGACTCTTTAAGTAGCCAGTATTTAATTAAAAATTAAACATTGCAAACCAAGTGGTCATGGGAGAAGATTTCTTTAATCAAATGATTTGAAACTTGGCTTCAGAGATCCCACCGTAAATGGTATAAGTATAGTAAACGTTGTGAGATTCCACACTGTACCAGGTGAAGCAAGTAACGTTTTTATTGTGTAACAGGACAAATAAAGTAGAGCGAAGGTGTTAAGAGCAATCTCATTACGTTAGCAATAACACACTCTTAAATTCATTATAGAGGATTTTGTTTCATGCCGATCTATTGCTTACGGAACTTAAAAAGCAACACCGTCTTCCGGTTTGGACCACCATCTCTAGGGTACACAATTTTATAAATCAGCTAACATTCAAACTGTTTACTTCTTTTAATTCTCAATTCAAATATTAAACGCAAGTTTATTTTATATTTATATTACCTAGGTAATAAAAGAGTTAGTCAAATTTTGAATAGCATTTCGAATAATGTAAAGCCGGCACTGCATTCAAATGCATCTGCGTGTGTGCTTATTGAACACGCGGTTGTCGTCGTGAACTACAACAACCCACCATCAGCTACCGTATATGTTTTGTAATTTAAGATTGAACTGATTATAAATACAGACAACGAACGTTAACGGAAACCATGCATGATGCGATGTAGTATACAGATAAGATAGGTATATATATATATATCTATCTGTAGATATGCGCGCTTTAAACTATTATAACAATACGAGAGAATAACTATTCCATAAATAACGTTCATAAGGAAGCAATAACAGTGCTGCTTTAATAGACATTTAATAAACCTAGATTACATGAGAACTAGGTGATTTTAATATATTCTCTTCATTTTATTTCAAATAAAATCTACATTTATAATTATTTCTTATTGAGGATATCAAAATAAATAACTAATTCAATATCTATCAAAATTACGAATTTACTTCAAGTACAGTTTACTTTACTTCTCATTGCAACAGTTTTCTCTGTTGTGATGTATTTCGAATGCGTAGTATTACGTTTTTAGTTTACCCAAATATTACTAATAACGAACGCCTAGGCATATGTAACCCACGATGTTTATCAGCTAACATAACTTACGAATGCATTTATATATATATATATATATATATATATATATATATATATATATATATATATATATATATATAAATATATAAATATATATATATATATATATATATATATATATATATATATATATATATATATATATATATATATAATAGATTTCTGATAGATGAATAGAAACATCGAAAATATCGTTATTAACTATATTTTTAAATGAAAATATAATTTGCATATTGTGGAAATAGTTTTCCTTTTTATAATGAATTTCGAACATATAATTTACGTTTTCGTAGCTACTCTATATTAAATAATAAACGCCTAGCATGTGCAAACCGTTATGCATTTTTGTTGACTTGGATGCTATAGTTACGTTTATGAAATTTAGCCAGCCAATAATTGTCTAGTCAAACAAAATATATATATATATGTATATGTATGTATGTATATGTATATATATATATATATATATATATATATATATATATATATATGTATGTATATATATATATATATATATATATATATATATATATATATATATATATATATATATATATATATATTAGATATTTATATAGCGAAAGTTCGTCAATTTTTCATTATTTTATGATAATGAAAACAACAACCAGAAAAAAAATAGACTCGATTCAGGGAAGGTCAAAAGATATATTTCCGTTAAAATCCCGAAAACGATTTTTTTTTCATAATTACAATACGTACTTATTACTTCGTATAAGAAAGTAAAAACTAAGGAGTACTTTATAATTAATGTTCATATATTATAATGATTTTAAATGAGAAACTAAAATATATACTATATATATTAAGAACAACCAAGTTGCTTATGTAATGTTTGTTCCCCTAGTACAAAACAGCTGTTTCAGTTGAGTTTTATACTTATAGATATTTAAGCTTTAGAGTATGTTTCGCTGAAGTATTAATAGAGTGATAATTTAGCATAATTGAAACCATTTATAAAATGATCCGTAATTAATTGGAATGGTTCGGTTTTTTTTTTATGCACGTCAGCTTGAAACGAGTTTTTCTTCTAATGCAGTAGGTATGATGTATACCAAGTACGAAAGTGTGTTAAAATTAAATTGCTCATCCATGCTTTATGTTTACAGGGAAAGTTGTGTACATTGACTTTCCAGATCTGTTTCAATTTAGCGTGAAAAAATATTCCGATGGCAATCTGGCGTGTCTCATATTTCACTTACTATTATTAAAGAAGATGTATAATCTATCTCTAGGTCAAACTTGATTGCTAATACTTTACTGTGTGATTCAATTTCATCAATCCGAATACTCAACAGTTTTTTTTACATTTATAGATTTCTGTATTCTATATAATCATATCTTCATAAACACCTTCATTTAATCATATTATACAAGGACGAATCAGTATATGTAGTATTAATCTCGATGTGATTTATGTTAATTTGAATAACAAGTTAACAAATTAGTAACAAATAAATATGTCAATGTACCATTGGCGGCCACAACTAAGCCTAAGCAATTCTTGTTTTTAAAACATATGACAACAGTAAAACATAATATAAACCGTATTTAAATAATTATAACAATAATACACACAGACACAAGTATGTATACAGTGTTGGCAAAAATACATAAATTATGTTTTGCATATATGTTATACGAACATAACCCGGATACGTCGAATTCAATGCCCACACATCGTTTAACCCAGTCCGAGTCCAATCCCAGTCAGTACGGTACCTACACTACATTACACTAAAAGACATGAGGACAAGAATATAGTGCACATATCGCATATATTAAAATCACTGATCATATCTCAAATCTCATGTCGAGCAAAATTTATTCTTTCAAAAAATAATTTATATTTTTCTTCAAATTCAATAAAAATCGTTTACTCGACTTTCTGGACTTATACATAGTAAACATATTTTGTTTAATAGGAAGGATATTATGATATACATTTTGAAAATTCAATTATCTATAAGTAATTATTATGTCCAGGAATTTTTAAGTTTTCATATAAATTAAATACCTTATAGAATATATTCTACAATGTTTAGAACACTTCTTTATTAAATCTATTTGTGACAATAAATGTTAAATGTCACATCCCTAATTGTTTAAACCTATTTTCTTTTCCGTTAAAATCTCGATTTCCAAAATCAGAACAATATTTCTTATAGACATATGTATAAGAAAGTAAAATTGTATTACAATAGTTGTATTAGCTTGAAATAGAGTATGTTTGACAAAATAAAGATTGTTTCACATTTTTAGTAAATAAAAATAACTTTAACAGCATTTAAATTAGCACTGTAATGCTAATACACTATTTATCTTTTTATAAAAATGTGATACTACAAAAAGCGCGCCGATTGAAGGACAAAGAACAAAAGCAAAACAATTATTACCTTTTTTAGTATTTTCTTCTGACGTCAAAGTCCTGAACGTGGGTGAAGATGACGAATTACGCAGAACAATATATAATTGTTTCTGAAATGGAAAAATTACTATAAGAAATCAATTTCGTATACGTCGGTTTGTTTTTCTATAGTAACTTTAAATATTAGAAATGTTTTAATAAATATGAAACAGTAACCAGTTTTCAATTGTATTAAATACATAATACAAATTAAACAAGCACATGCCTAGGGCTTGGTAAACAAAGGGGCCTATATCCGGGCTTGAAAAAGTTAGAACATTATAATTATAAAATCTAGAGATGGAGAGAAGGGCCGATTTTCATTTGTGCCTACGGCCTGAAAATATTTCAAATGACCTATAATTCCTTAGTGAATCCGTTTTTAAACATATAGTCTATTGAATAAATTAAAATGTTTGATATATTTAGTATATTCAATCTATGCTAGATTTAAAATGCAATTCATATATTTTAAACCTCTACAACATTTTTCGAAATTCCTCACAAAATTACAGATTTGTTCAGAATCAGTTAAATGCTTTCAAAATGTTCTATTTTTGTTTATTATCGATACCGATCTATTAAAATCATGTTTAAATTACTAGGTGGTGACGATATTATGATTTATATTTGAAAGGCTAATAATTATTAATTGTTGACGTTTTAAAGTAAATAAGAGATATATCAATCAATTTTATTGTAATATATGTTATTTTCGCGACATGAAATCTTGTTTTATACTATAAGTATTAATGAAATCGTAATTATTGAACTTCTTTTAGAACCGATTAAATTTTGAACACCAGCTGGTTAAGAGTTCATTTTAGTTATACTAATATCCAAATAATGCTTTATAATAATATGTTCCATTCATATTTCTCAATAATCCAAGTACATCCTTGAATTGAGAATCTATTACCAAATATATTTCAATTATAAATCAATTTGACAGTCTCTTTAATTTTGCATCCATCCATATCTTAGAACCAAAAATTAATCTTTAATTCACAGGCCAGCATTGATAAAAAAAAGATTAACACGCAAACTTTACTACTGACACAAATGATTATATAATGATGTAATCAACAGTATATCACACACACATACTCGCTCTACGTATCATACATTCACATACACATTGAGAAACAAGTTAATCGTTTTCATTTCCATTTTTTTCCTTCTTCGCGTTAAATTCCAGTTCGACGATGTTACATCATCATCGCTTATCGATCTTAATATTCAGAACAGATTTTTATTTCATAGTATAACAATAATATAAATCGTTTTTGACCGGGTCCCTGTATGCGGCGCCACTGCATATAGTATACAGAAACGGCAGTGGGTCACTCTAACCACCTCCAGGTGAACAACCTCTGGTCCGCTTGGCTTGGCGCTCCACCAGCAAATGCCAACGAACTCTGATCTGGCCGTCCAAGACCCATCCCAACCCAACGTCACAATAAAAATTTATTATTATTATTATCATCATAATTATTTGCAAATCTTTTTCATTACATCTGTAGATAAACACTTTATAGTTCATTTAAGAAGAATCCTTTCTACTAACAGATTTTTATAATAGTTGACCAAGATGTTGTTGACATTAAATACTGATACACACCTATCAAAGTATACTCATGTATGATTATGATTGCCAGAATTATTATTAGACATAAAAATGTTGATTAGATAAATATAGTGTGCTAAAACATACTCAAGGTCTCAACATAATCATAAAAGTAGCTAAGTAATCATGAAAATACATACATACATACATACATATAGTTTGTCCACGATAACATCATGCCTATTCCCATCATATGGGGTGGCAGAAAACCTTTTTATATCCATCACATCTTGACAATCTTTCGCCATTCAACTCTATCCTTACAAACATCTTTCGCTTCATTCTAATTCTTCATATATGCTCCTTTATTTCTCTTGTTCACAACTTTTCTTTCGCGCAACTCATTTAAATCATGTGATTTATTAAATCACTATTACTATGATTACAAATCACTGAAACGGCTAAATACTCGCTGAATTTAAGACAATCGCTATTTTTGGTTACGTTGAGCTATTCAATTGCAGATCGTGTTACTCTCTGCAGTTGTAACCACGTAACCGAAAACAGAAAATAGTTATATTCTAGAATTTACTGTAGTCCTTAAACATATCTAAATAAATCTAGTTATGGAACGATTCATAAATAAGACAGTTTTTGCTTATTATTATTTTTAAGCAGGAAGCGAAAATAATAATTACTAACACAATTAGCAGATAATACGATTTGTATCATTTTCCTTTATAATATATTATTCTATGAAACCAAATATGTAAAGATTCTTACAGTATTGTCCCAAATATGTAAAAATTCTAACAGTATTGTCCCAGTTGATCCCTTTCCTAAATAAAGTCATTTTTGTTCTTTTAACATACTTTAATGTGTTTTATATTTCTATATTCAGATTATTTAACCTTTTATTTCCTAGTGTTTTTACGATGAAATCATTACTTTTTAAATTTTTTTGAAGTTTCCTAGCGGTTTTGTACTGAAACGACCGTACAGTGTGCGTTTATATACATATATAGCCTCCTTTATTAATTTCTAGATGCACCGATTTTTTTTCTTGAGTTTTAAATAATTAAATCGTTGAGGAATTTTATCGTGAAGAAAATTAATTGTAGGAAAAATTAAATTTAGGAGAACGTCTTATTCTTCTTCACAGTTTCTTTATTCATTAAAGATAATGTACAATTATCTTTAATGAATAAAGAAACTGTGAAGAATAAGACGTTCTCCTAAATTTAATTTTCCTACAATTTAAATAATTATCTTAGATATATGAAGAAAAATTTATTAAACGTATTTTTTAATCTAGCAAGGAAGGGTTAATTAAATAATTGTATTTGCCCAAAACAATATCCGAGTAAGATCTAAATTCATTTCGTATGTAAATATAAATTGAAAAGGTACTACGTGTGTATACATATATGACACAAAATCAATGTCATTCATATATTATTTCTAATACGCAGTAAGTAAAATTTCTTATAGTAAAGTATAATTTTCAAATAAATTTTACTACTAGTATGCAAATGTAAATAATTATACTCTTTTAAATACCTAATCATATAGGTATTAAATAACTTGTATATGCTGACAGATAAAAAGAATGAATTCTTATTTATCATAATCGATTGATTACTAGTTATTAGTTACAGGAATATTAAGTTGATACAATTACCGAACGTTAATAGGATTTTACAAAACGAGAAAATTCAGATTTGCTTATGTAACAGCGCCGCGCGATAATATATGGTATAAAATGGTGAGGCGATAGCGATGGCTATGGCGATGTATCGTGGGACACTGACATTTCATTTTTTTGTTTTCTTTGAAAGGAAATGGAATGAACTTATACGTTTATTAACAACAAAGTCGTGATTTATGTATACCAATGACAGCATCTTTAATACGCTTCAAAAAATCTTGCTTGATTTTTAAGATAAATTAATGCTTTTTAATTTAAATCTGCTTTGGCATTTGAAAATACTCAAATTTGGTGCGATCCATTTCGAGTAGGTACCTATATATTTATTAAAGTTAAATAATAAAAATGTATAATTTTAATATCGATATTTTTTTCACATTTCAATGATACTAACGTAATAAAGTAATAATAATAAAAATAAAAGTAATTTTTCTTGTGTAACTGTACACACTCCTAGCACACGCACTATAACTATTAGTTTAATATTCTTGTTGCAAAATCAAACCTACCTAGGTTAAATTTAAATGTGCGTGTAATACGCACCTTTTTCCAGAGTTACATTCTGTTGTAATATTGCTACAAAAGAGATGTAGATACATTCTTTTTTCGTGTATGTCCTACATTTTCGGAAATTTCAGGCGAGAAAACATTAATTAATATATAAAGCATATGATGAGATGAAACAAATTGTAAATTATTCCTTGAGGACCGTTTTACTGATCTCTAAATACAGCCACAAAAGCGCGCGCGCGCGTGTGTGTATGTGTATTTGTGTCATTATGTGTGCGTGCGCGTGTTTGTGTGTGTGCTCTACAGCCAAATCTGTTCAAACTGTAATCATGAAACTTTAAACTTAAGATTTGTATCTTGCTCGCAAGAAACCCTCCTATTTTTGATAATATTTAAACCGGAAGTACATATTTACGCTAGTGATTTTTTGTCGTTTCTGTTAGATCTCCAAAATTGCTGCATTTACAGTAAAAGATTTTACCAAAAATGATATATATTAATATTTTGCACATCTTTTGTTTCAAAAGTGTACCAGTTACAAGAAAACTGTTATTGATCTTAGAAATCTCTTATTTATGTTGCCATAGTTACGTACGTTTTTCATAAATCATATCAACTATGCCAGTTAATATTTTAACAGGAAAACAAATAAATAGACTTAAATAATTTGGAATTTGACAAGTTGATCAATTGTACAAAATATATTGATATATTCAAATTATTATATTGTCAGGTATTCAATTTATTTGAAAACTAAAAACTTTCCGGCCATAATAATTGCTAATATAGCGAAATTAATAATTATATTTTCTTGATTTTTTCCAAATTATATTTTAATATTCTACTTATCCGAACAAAATACACCTACTACGTATAAGAAATTGCAGTGCGGCACACTGTAGATAGTTTTTATTTTTGTGGTTTACCCTCATATTAAAATATATATATATATATATATATATATATATATATATATATATATATATATATATATATCTAGAAATGTATAAATGAATTAGTTGTACAATTAGTCAATCAATTAATCAATGACGAATCATTAAATTCAACCTCTACAACGTGAATGTCATTCAAAACTGGCCTCAACCATAACAATTCGCTTTGCTAATATTGAGTCAAGGAGTTTATAAATAGTAATAAGGAAAAGTCGTATTTGAAAATGCTAGAAAACTTGTAAGAAAATAATGGTTATAAACAAAGCAGAGTTCAATAATCTATCCGTAGGTAAAGTACCGCACATGTGGAAATCGGAGGTGTATGTATGTATGTATATGGTGTGTGTGGTATAGTATTTTGAGTGGTGTGGCGGTGACTGTGAGCTAATACGGGCGGGAACAACGCGTACTCCAAGTACTGTTGGTTTGTTGAATATTGGACAGTAGAGTTAGCTGAGGTCGTCAACCTTCCTCAGCCTTGGCTGTGACTTTCTCCTCTGCTATCATCAAACTGTGTCAGTCAGACCGGGCTTGAACGTATACGAAACGATACGTATACACAAGCTTGGCGGCATTGTCCGAGTATAGACACACGACACACCACGGCTAGGTCCGGGCTTCAGTTCCTTGCATTTACGCATATATTACATATTACAATATACCATTTCATAGATTTTTTAGTTTATTATTTATTTATTTTTCACACAAATTAAAAGATAATATTTAATATAATTACAACTTATAATCATCTCGCTATAAATAACATTAATTTGAAAAAGAAGTGTTGCTATTTTCAGTTTGGTTATCTGTTCATTTTAGGTTGCTTATAAGTTTTAAGCAACCTAAAATAAATAGATAACCCAACAGAAAATAGCGACAATTTATTTTCAAATTAATTTTATTTATAGTGACATGATTATAAGTTATAATTATAGTAAATATTATCTTTTAATTTCTGTGAAGAATAAATAAATAATAGACCAAAAAAATCTATGAAATGGTGTAATATGAAATATTTTCGTAAATACACGGATTTATAAGCAAACTAAAATGAGCAGATACCCCAACAGAAAATAGCGACACTTCATTTCCAAATCAATTTTATTTATAGTAAAAACATAAATTAGAGAAATATCCGCATAGCTAATAAAATAATCTATAAGTAATCGGATGAAGAACATAATTAAATATCGATCTATACTATGACATATGGGTAATAAATAACAAATTAGTATGGCTAGAAGTGTTAGATCCGGTTGTATAGGCATACCTATATACAAACCTACACACATCATACCTATGTATGTATATACAAACGTAATATGAGATATGATTATAATAATAATACTGAACAGACAGTTCAGTTGAGTCATGCACAATGGTTGACCCGGTGACTTAAAGAAGGTTCAAGTACCTATCTGTTCTGTTGTGTGATGATGATGAACAGTTGATGACCTGAACAGTGGCACGTTGATTGAACCAGTGGTGGAGATGAAAGACAATTAAATCAAATGAAATTAACATACCAACAATAACCATTACATAAAACAAATTGAGTTCTATATGTTTTAAAGCTAGTCATTTTATTACGATCATCATATACTATTTTGGATACCACATAATGATATTAACAACTCAAACTAACAATAGACGTGAGAACTAATTGTGGCTAATTTATTTTTATTTTGAATTTAGTTTTTAACGAATATATATGTTTTTAAATTGTTGTTTTTAAAATATGAATTAATATGGTTTGGGCAGGATGACAACAATGCTTAACAGTAGGATAAAGAAGAATTAGGCGTTTATATTTAGTTAATTGTTATCCTATATAAATATTAATGTTTCATCGTAATTTTTTATTATATCTTTAAAATCAGATTGTAGGCTAGTTTACCGTGGTTGATTGTACATCATATACTGGTCGAGATTCGAGTTCAAAACATCTCTATAGGTCAGTATTCTGAATATTAATGCGTGAGGCCGACCGTGTGAGTTCGATGAACTCAAGTATTACGTGTATATTGAAAAATTTTATAATCTTAGTAAGAGATAAATATAAAACAATTTGGTGAAATGAAACGAGAAAAATCAGAGAGAATATTTGCCATGTTCATAACAAAAATGTTATGATGTTTTGGTTAAAAAAAAAGGTATTGTAACGGCTTTAAGGTGAGAATAAGTCAACCAAAAGCAGGTGAATTCATTGAGTCGCCGCGGGACGACGTAGAGGAATATAATAAAAGCGACTCGCGTTCCACTATCCACTCTCACTCTCATAGGTATACGAACTCGAAAACACACCAACACACTCGTATATACCGGCATTCGGTACTAGCACCCAGCTCAGTTCAGCTCCGGCATCAACATCAGGAAACACGGCATATAAACACGCGCGACCAGTGACGTACGTGCCGTGCATTCGTTCCATCACACACCAAGTCAGCTGGTGCTACGGTTACGTCCTCTTTTGATACACTCCCATTTTTCTAGGTTTTCCCGCAAAAGCACTTAACATTAATTCAAACATTTACGAAAATTTAATTAGAGTTATTGGTGTTTCGTAACACACCAGTCGACTCTCTTATTCGACATAGTGCCCCATACACTGGCAAAGGCCAAATTGCAAAGTATAACAAGTATTAGCGTAGCACACATTTGCCACAAATACAAATAGCCAAAATTTGTATATTAATTAGCTTACGCAAATATTATATATGCATTAGCAATTAAGTATGAACAATCTTGGATTTGTACAAATTAATATTTTAATAGAATACTTGTTTAGAACTATAAGTCTTTCAAGGGCAAATTGGCTGTAATATTCAGCATCTACAATTAATTTTATAAACTTATAGGTAGTAAATATGTTTAATACAGAGATACAAATAGATTTAGTGAAAAGTAAAAATATTTTATATAGGTAAATATTTTGTTTAGTTTTTAGTACATTTGAAGCTTTAAGGTGAACCATCAAGTTCGCTAAAACATCGTGCCTTGCAAATGAAAACTAAAAAATACTATTCGATGTGTATTTGCATAAAAAATGCTTGGTAAAAATTTCATTTATTTTGATCTTGTATTAATGGAGAAAAAAAATAAAAACTATGAGGGGGTTTTATTTTTTATCTCCAATAATACTAGTTAGAAATAAATGAAAATTTTATCATGCATTTTTAATACGAATACACATCGAATGACATTTTTTTTTTAAATTAAAACTTCCAAAATAGGCACTTTTTCATAGTTTTTTTTTTTCTCCATTAATACAAGCTCAAATTAAATGAAATTTTTACCAGGCATTTTTTATGCAAATACACATCGAATGGTATTTTTTTAATTTTCATTTGCAAGGCACGATGTTTTTCTAAACGAGCCTGATGGTTCACCTTAAAGATTTAAAGAACGCCCTGCCATAATAATTTATAATATAGCATAAATAATAATTATATATTCTTGCATTTTTAAAAATGTATATTTTAATATCCTTCCCCATACAAAATATACCTACTACGTATAAGAAACTCCAAAGCAAGCCCCTGCAAGTGTTTATACAAAAAAACAACTCTGAATGTTTAATATCTGATTAGTGAACATTTATATATGAATTAACAACTATGACGTTATCCTTTGACGTTATAAGCTTGTACTTGAAATCAATGTGCGTCAATGTAAAAATTGCTCTAATTTTTTATGTGATTATTTTAAAAATTGATGAAATCACATCGAATGAAAACACAAGAATACTAATTTTAAATTTTGAACAAGATAACATAAGTGTGATTACGTAAAATATAAATAAGATTTAGCCAGAACTGTGGCATTTTCGTTCACCGAACTTTTAAGTGACTGAACTCAAAGTATAAATATTTTATATAAATATATATATTTTTTTAATCTTTTAAACCTAGGAAAAAACCAAATAAACATACAAAAATCACATTATTAAGTAGTAGATTTGGTGTGATAAGCGACCGATTTATTTTTCCTTGTTTATATTGGATATACCTGCTGCTGTTGAGAGTAGAACTTATTATTTTTTGTGGTAGGTATATCAAAAGTTTGAACGAGGTAAGTTTAAATTGCGATTAAACTGCGTGAGGTTATTGACCTCCCCACCACACTTAAACATACAAACACACGCGGTTGCTTTCATAAATTTAAAATTCGCAATATTAAACGTTGCGTATTGCGTGTATAGAAATCGTTGCTTGTCAATAAAAATTCTTTCGGCGATATGAAAACAAAATTAAATACTTACACCCAAACAAGGAAAAATGTACCCAAAGATTTATTTATAATTTAAACATAGATATCTAAAACATAATTACGTATATCACACCAATTGGCAGGAAAAATAAAACCTTCGTTAGCATATTGGATTATCTAGTTTTGTTTATGGATAAATGTTAAAATAACATGACTGATTGAATTCCGTAAACTTTAAAAATAACATGACTAGGTATACCAACCAAAGAATTAATATTGCAGCTGCACTGAAGATTTAATTTTGTTTCAAAAAATATAATCAATCATAAAATAATAGGAAGGAGAACTATCTCAAAGTTGGCGTAAAATCTCAGAAAAAAAGTCACGCATATATACTCAAAAATTAAAGAAACCATCTTTGTTTAATCTGCTATTTCATATTGTAATATACCATATAATATAAGTTCAGCTTGTAATCGAATTGGTAAAAATTTATTTGAGAAATTGTACAAAAAAAAACCTGTTAGGCCATGGATATAATTCAATAAAATTCAACCATTTTTTTTTAACCAATATGCTTATTGTACATACAACGAAATATTTTCATATCTGTAAGTTCATTGTAATTATGTTACATTCAGCAAATACAAAATTACTAGAAATTTTATATACATATGTATGTATGTATGTAGGTATATACTATATATAAATAAATAAAAAAGTCTTGGTTTGTCGAGCCACTTATCTTTTCGAGTAAATAAAATACTTCCATAGCAATTTGGGATTTCTGATCGAAAGATCTTTGCGATAGCATTACATTCTCAGAACATAGTTTGACTATACAGCTTCTATCCATAATTTGGGTGACATAATACGGAAAAAGTGAATTATGATTTAGAAGCTTAAACCAATCCATAAGTCCGTCTGGTCCAAAGACTCCGCCAAGAATGACCAGGTACCCAGGTAGGAGTACTGATGAAGAATTTAAGTACTCGTGCAACATATACACACACATACATATATAAGTACACACAACCAAAGAAACGCGATCACTTATACAAACTCTGCGAGGGCAACAACCTCCAAACCAAAAATAGAAGTGGGAGGGTCAAGTGAAAAAGAAAGATATACACATACATACACGCACACACACACACACACACACACACACACACACATATATATATATATATATATATATATATATATATATAAATATATATATATATATATATATATATATATATATATATATATATATATATAAATATATATATATGTATATATATATATATATATATATATATATATATATATATATATATATATATATATATATATATATATATATATATATATATATATATATATATATATATATATATATATATATATATACTCAAATTAGTGTATATGTATGTATGTACTACGATGAGTAGTAGTAAAGAAGAGTGTATGCGTGAGTAGGTCAGTGGTTCATGAAGGCCCGAGCGTCGGGAAAACAGTGCCGGACTCAGGGCTCCACGTACCAGCCCGTACCTAGATACCAACAACCTACAATTGTATGCAAAGAATGTCATCATTATTACTCTCCAATGATGATGAGATGAGAGATGTTTTTTTCCGAAAACATACAGAATAACTTCCTCTGACCCGGCGTATACAAAACAAATTTTCTTTTCTTCAGTTACTTTTACAAACTTCCTCGCTCAAACCAAACTTATAGTCAAATGTTTGAAACTATTTAAGAATTAGTGATGTATACATCGAATCCAATTGCTTAACACTTTATTACCAGATTAAAAAATACGTTAATTCAATTTTTCTTCATAAATCTGAGGTAATTATATAAAAGTCAAGGAAAAAATATAAAAACGCACACTGTACAAAAGCCCTTGGAAACTTCAAATAAATTTATAGAGTTATGGTTTCACCGTCAAACCACTAGGAAACAAAGGGTTCAACTTCCAAATGCCAATGCACCTATTACCATTTCGCGCACTGCATTCAGAGACAAATTAAATATATATATTAGATTTTAGCTAAACAACTTAATATTATATCTTTTTATAAAAGTATTTACGAAAGTTATAGAATAAATAATAAAAACATTTGTTATGTCATATATATATATATATATATATATATATATATATATATATATATATATATATATATATATATATATATATACATATATATATATGCATTTTCATGTAATGGGGAAATCATTTTTAGAAGTAGTACTTGAAGGGTGAAATGTTGAACAGTATATAACTATTCCAAAATAGTAAATTTTTAATATGTTTTTAAAAAAAATTACCAAGAACATTTTGCTAAATTATAATGTAGGGCAAATAAAAAATTGCTTCCATAAAACCAAGAGATCCGATTATAGAAGATGGATAGGTTTATTTAGAATCATTATTTCTGAATTTCTGAGTACCCAAAAAAGTCATTTATCTTGATCTATGAAAGAGAATGGCGAATGTCTACATTGGATACTTTAACCAATCGACACTTAACAAACTATACAAATAAATGAAATATTACTACAGTTAAAAATAAATCTTAAATGGTTTTCTCCTACAATGACCTTAAGCAAATGCAGAAGAACAATTATTTCGTATAGGTATGTGTAACCAGCTTAAATGATTCATTTTTAGGATAAAGAATATTGGGTTTTAAAATAAAACTTACGCTTACGGAGTAATTGGCAAAACGCTTTTATTTAGTTGGTGACAACTGTACGTCTATTTCTAATACAACTCATTTTCATAATAGAAAAAGTTTCTTAAAAAAGTGATACGTTCATAATGAATAACGCTATAAAAATGAGTCAACTATATATAGTTACAGTATTTTTCCAGTAATTTAATCATAATATTTTTCTTCTTATAAACAGTGCTGTGTCCTATTTATTTTAGTGTCAATTAAAGCACGAATCCTATCAATTCGATTGAACCTATAGGCTAATAAAAATTTAGAAATCCAAATTGAATGCTCGAAGATAGGTTTAAGTACTTGTAATCAGTACTACAGTACAGTTACTATACGATCAGGTACAAGAATCATAATATGTAGTAAATTATGCTTTTTCTTGGAAGTTAAACGAAATTTTATTACTGGTTGGAATGACATCAAAATGTAAATGATACGAAATATCGGTCAAATCATTACAACTACTTAAAACCATGTAATGAGGTATAAAATTCGATTTTTATTGTACTTAAATATGTCTGTATAGCTACCAAAATACCTAATTTTACAATCAAGAATCTTCACATTACAACACAAATGTCAGTGATAAAAATACCAAAAATCATTTCGAAAAATACTTGCTGTATACCTATTATAATTTTAAATAATATACCTATAGTCAGAGAATTAATATAAATCAAACAGCCTTTAATTATTATATTATACTAATTAGGGTTCATAGATTTCTTAATTTAAATATTTTATGAAAAGTTTTTGCAATATTGCTCTATTAAATCTTAATTTATTATTTAAAAATGTATATATTTAAATATATGCATTTTTAAAGACAGTCATCCTTATGACGAAACAAAGATGGAATATCTAGTGTTTTCGACACTATGCAGTTGGTAATACTAACTTAGTAAGTGAGTAGTTCAGTTATCCAACACGCGCGTTAACCAGAAACTCAGCTTGATAAACTCAAACGTAGCAACACTTTCTTATTTGTTTATTAGGTTTTTACATAATATACATACATACATAACTTCATGCCTATTCCTATCAAATGGGGTGGCAGAACACCCTTTACGTCCATACATTAATTTGTGTGGTCAAGAGGTTCCTGACAATTATTTGATAATTAGATAAATAATAAACGATACGGTTTTAAGATGGAACAAATGCGATAAATACAAATTAAATTACAATTGTAACGTATAGGTTTAAATCCTATTTGCTGGCAATAAGCATTAAAAAGTCAAAAACTGTATTGTTACTTTAAAGTATCTTTAACTAAAAAATCTTTAAAATAATTTATAGACCTCGATATTGATTGTTTATTATTTACATATATGTATTTGTAAATGAATTATTTATGTTTGCGCTCCGAACAAGCCCTAAAGAAAATGTTTATAGCATGTCTTATTCAATTTAAGTGATCCTACTTTAATTGGAATCTAAGATTGATTTAAATTAAATCGAGTTGAAGATTGTATCAAACTTGGTATACAAAATTGATCGCTCTTTCAAAGATAACATTTTTATAGACTTTCGCTCTTCTGTTCTGAGAGTTTTGAACGAACTGAAATATTCAGAATGTTATTTTCACTCAATCGAGATTTTCTATTATTTTAATGCATAATTAGGGCAACTAAAATACATATAGAATGAGCCAACTGTTAGCTTCTTTTTGAAGTGCGTGTTATTTCGGCAGTTCGCAACACCGACGCGCTTGACATTGATAGATATGTAGTATCAAACCTCCTTACAGCGGAGGTTTGACACTACATATCTATTAATGTCAAACGCGTCAGTGTTACAAACTGTCGAAATAACACGCACTTCAAAACGAAGCTAACAGTTGGCCCATCCTATATATGTCGATCCTACACTGATCTACATTTATATTCAATAACGTAAAATTATTTTGTGTAGGTACATGAAAAACAAAATCGAATTTAATTAAAGCTATTGTTAGATTAAAAAAAATTACCTAGGTAATTAAATTTTTTTCTAAAATCTGAGATAATTATAAAAACTCAAGGAAAAAAATCGGCGCATCTAGAAATTGGTAAAAGAAGCTATATATGTATAAAAATATTAGGTAGGTAGATATGAGTAAAGTTTACATCTATTCAATTAGTAAATAGATTTATGATCGTCCACGCGCTCACATTTCACATATGTGTGCGTATGCACGTGTTACATTAGAAGCCGGTCCCTATATAATGATACGCGCTCCGATGGGTTCAACAACCGGCAAGGTCGCTTAGTGCATCGCGGGTTACACACACCGGCAAAGGAATTCCCCGTTCTGTGTTGCATGCTTTCACTGTCTCTCTAATATAAATATCGATTTTTTTTCTCTTTGCTGTTTTTCTTTTTCTGTATAGATATAAACATTTCTAAGTGATCGCAAATTATTTACTTCATAGCCCCATCCACCGTTCACATCATCGCGGTTCTATTAAAGGGGACTTGGAAAGGAGGTCGCTACAACGTGATCAAATGTTCTTTTCAGGATGCTTAAGACAATTATCACACCCGCGCAATTTCATCTTATTTATTATTAGTTATTGTGTGTTCATTACTTTCGACAGAAAATATGTACGTACAAATTTATTTTTATTATTAATTTTCCTAAACTACTGGTTCGTATTTTTTTTCTTAGAATTAATGACCGTAAGCTTACTTTAGGGGTGACGTCAATGCAAATAATAGTAATAAAAAAATAACGACATATGTATGTATGTCATAATGACGGTACAAATAAATTATTGAATTATTTATATAAACAAGAGTTGACTATAGTTGTAATTAAAACATATATATAAACATATTGTATAAACATTTTTAAATTATTGTCAAATAATCGATTTGAAGTTTTTACGCGAAATTTGATTTTAAGCTACAGTTGTGTAACGTGGTTATACACTAAAAAAATTGATTTCTATATTTGATTATATTTATGAAGAAAAATTGAATTAACGTATTTTTTTAATCTGGTATTAAAGGGTTAATAAAATGAGAAGTACTTTACGCAAACATACAAATATACACTTGGAATACATCATAACCCGAAGAAAATTACTTCAACAAGATGTGAAGCAAACATTAACAAAAAAAAAAAAAAATAATGTCGTTATTTAGCATGTGATTTCATCATGTTTTACTTGTTTTCTTTTGGGTAACTTTATATTAGTTTTAATATTACGTTACACCTAAACATATAAAATTCTGTAAAAGCGCTGAAGCTCTATAGGTAACCTTGAAACGAGTATAGAAGTGTCTATTAGCATTGCTATTAGCCTATATAACATTATATAGAAGATCGCACCATTGTATCTACATTCTTTTCAAGGTTATACTAGCGCTTATAAAGTTATATACAGAATAGCACCATTAGTTTCAGAAGATTATAGTTCATGTTATTTCGCTACTATTATATGGCATATATGTATATATATATATATATATATATATATATATATATATATATATATATATATATATATATATATATATATATACTCGTATACATATACATATATATATATATATATATATATATATATATATATATATATATATATATATATATATATATATATATATATATATATATATATATATATATATATATATATATATATATATATATATATATATATATACATATATATATATATATATATATATATATATATATATATACACATATATATATATATATATATATATATATATATATATATATATATATATATATATATATATATATATATATATATATATATATATATATATATATATATATATATATATGACATATAGTGTTAGTTGATATATTAGAACAACTGGCGCTGTCAGTGCAAAATACCATATAATAGCTGTTAAATAACAATCAATAAAAATGAACAGCGGTACACTTAAAATTGAAGCATATAAATAAAACTCTTATTTATGGCGAAGTCGAAGCAATTAAATATAGAACAAGAATTAAGAGAAAGAATAAAAAAAACTGAAGAATAACACTTGGTACCCGGGGTCATTGAACGCTTTACAAACCAACTAAAAACGATTTTACATGAAACTGAACCGCATCGTATATGAGACATAAGAGACATAATACCGTACCAGTCTGAATTCTGTCATACTGACACGCATTTCAGTGCCGACTTTTGGCAACTTTCAAATATTCATTTTGATTAAAACCTGATACTCATTGCAAACAGGACTAGCCTTTCTCAAAACTCAACCAGCGAACCTCAACACCGCCATTTACTTCATTTATTCAACATCTACCTACGTATTATTATAAACGCACAATTTACGACATCATCAAACCAGATCGATTACTGCCTTTTATTCGATAATACCACATATTTTATTATCACCTGAAACCATACCTCGACAATACAAAACAAGACTACAATTAAACGAATTTCGTTTTCCTCAAAAACTATTCAAATCCGAACGATCCATCCGCTAGAAGTTTACTTTTAATCTGCTAAATCTAATTCATATTTTCAACTGTATCGTTCATTAGTAATTCACAATTCAAATTTAGTAATCATAGCGCACCTCGTGACGTCACAAGTAATACATTAAATATATTCCCACCAAACAAATAAATACGCGTTGTTACGACTTACGACTGAGTTGCTTATATACGATTGCTGGTTAACGTAAGCAATGAGCGCGTTAGAAAATTGAACTAAACATTTATTAACACATTGTTATTAATCGTATATAGATATATATTTTGCGTCATCAGTTATGCGCAATTTAAAAATTTGTAGATTTAAATAAATCATCGTTTAAGCAATGAAGCTATAGGAAAAGTTGATGCGATTAACATTAGATCGCCAATTGTGTCTATGCGAATTATATTATTAGGTGTTTAAATTTAACAGTACTTTTAAACTTCTATGATATGAGTATGTGATGTGTGTGTTAATTTTTTTTACGAAATGATTTGGCAACTGCTGATACTCCGAATATCATGTCAGTTATTTATGGATGCAATATTTAATTTATTGGTATTATGTATCACCGAAGGCTGCTTAAGAATATATGTAAATTCGCTGTAAATTAACATATTGGCATAAACAAGTTGAGATTAAAATTTAACGGCTTAAAATATATAAGTAATAATTATTATACAATTGTAATCAAAGGTGAAATAGTTTTGATGCAAGCTTTCTTCCTATCTTATAAACAACAATGGAAGCAATAATAGTGTTGCTGTGGTGTGTACATTGAAGAAAATGTAATTAGCTTTGTATGCAGGTGCAGGTGGTGATACGAGCAGGCCAGATTATATTTTTGTTTATGAGGTGTTTGGCCACAGTTGTGTACTTGTGTATTGCGACTTTCTCAAGAAATGCACCCGCAACCCACCTCATTTTAGAGGAAGATCGGGCTTGCAAAATGCACTGTGCACTGTGCAGTAAGTGAACCAAGAACGAGGTTACAAACATTTCACAGAATCCACTGTTGATGGCTTCGTATATAAGTATTTACAAACACATATGCACATCGTTCGCAAGTAATTTGAGAGCGCACGTAAAATAATATGTGTGCTTGTGTTTAATGCGGAGCACGGTAGCTGTCAATTATGTAAAATATTTTTTTTGAATTATACCTTTAGTGTAACGGAACCATTACAACCTTTTTTGCCTTAAAATTATATCCGTTTATTATTCTGACTCATATAATACATAAACATTTCTCCTCGCTACTTCACCAAATTTAGGGTTGCTAATTACAATAATACAATATATCATAGACATACTAAAGTAACACCCATTTTTATAAATCAAACAAGTTCGATAAAAATAAATTACTTAAAAGGACGTTTCCTTTCGTATTTTCATTTTCAAGAATCAAATAAGAATTTCGTTTTTCATTACAACACCGGAACTCTAGCCATTTTTAGCGGTTTCTGCAATATTGCCGAAACGACTGCACTTGCAGTAAAAATAGTTATATTTAAAGTAAAAGATATTAATATTTCGCATAAGTTTCGTTTGAAAAGTTTCTTCAAAATGTGTACCGGTTACAAGAAAATTGCTATTGAAATTCTTAAATTAAGTAAATCAAATAGATATCTAGCTTTGGAAATTTATATTAAAGGCATGTATGTATATACATTCCCAGCTACAGTTTGAATGCAGAACGATTAGTGCACAGTGTTCAGTGTGCAATGTACAATAACTAATATTTAGAGATTAATTGTAATAGCATTCCCTGCTTAGTCTTTAGTAGTTAAAACTGATAGTGGTAACATCTATCTCAAAAGTAAACAAAAGTTGCGAATCGTCATACTTCTATGAGCATTGCATATTAAGAAATTATCATTAGCACTAAACATTAAAGAAGAAAGTGGGAATAAGCCTTAACTCAACCATAACAAGGATGCCTGTTATGATTTTAACAGGAAAACAACATAGACTAAAATAATATATATATATATATATATATATATATATATATATATATATATATATATATATGTATATATATATATATATATATATATATATATATATATATATATATATATATATGTATATATATATATATATATATATATATATATATATATATATATATATATATATATAAATATATAAATAAGTACTGGTTATTATATACATATGTCTATATTATATTTAATTTAGATTTCTTTATCATAATATTTAAAATAAATGTTTAAAAATGTTGATTCTTATAAATTCAGGCCCCTAATCAAAACTGGAAAAGCGCCTACGATGTTATTTAAGATACCTACAATTATAATTTAATTGATCAGCCTTGCCGTCAGTAATGTAGTTATTAAAACATTATTCAACGCACTTTAATTTATAATTAAATATATTGATAGAAGAAAGAGTAATGTACTCAACAAAACACAAATTTCGTAGAAATTGTGCGACTGTGATGTATATAAATCCGATTTTGTCCTACACCTCAGATTTACAGGTGTCTAAACGAGGATTATGTGTATAGTTGAAATATTTGAGAATATATGTTTTATATTTATTAAAATAAAAATTTAAACTGCTATGACATCATCATCTAACGTAGTGAGACAAGTTTGTTTTGAACTGCAACAGGTTGCTGTGCTAACGTGCCGTTAACCTCTCGAAGTTAACACAATTTAATCGCGATTTTATTATTAGTAAAAAGTATTAATGCCAGCGAACGACAATGTAACATTAAGCAGAAATCGGATCTGACCAAAACAACCAGCGGAAACCGGCTTCATAACACACGTGTCATAAAAAAAAATTATAATAACAAATAACAGCGTCGTCGAATCAAACTCATTCAAAATACAAATATATGAACCATACAAGTACATAACTAAATTGTCAATAACAATGTATTTTAAGATATATTTATAAATATCTTACCTTTAAATATCGAAATTAATATAACACAAACTTCACTTTCACACGTTTTCACGTTTACCCCTGACACTGAACTTTAGTACACCTGATCGCACACCTGCTAGGTGATGGCGTAAGCTGCAAGAACTATATTTTTAAAGTGACCTCAAACATTTTTTACTTGTTTGATGTTTTTTTATAAGCAAATATTCACAGTTACAATTAAGAACATAGTTGTAATTTATAAAAAAGTATAATCTATCAATAATATTAGCAGTAATCAATACAGTTATTTTATTATTGAGATTTTTCTTGATCGTAGAATGGGAATTGTCGTAATTCCGAAACAGTTGCTTCGGCTGCCTGAAAACAAAAATAAAATACATGCGTATAAGGGAGAATGGGGCAACTACTGTAAAATCTATTTTACTTTAACCTTAATGCTGCGATTCTGAGCACGTTTACAGATATGTAAAATTTTAATTGAATAGCAAATCAAATATTTGTGAAATCTATTAAATATATCGAACATAATTCTAGTTTTTAGCAATGAAATATTATTAAAAATGTATCCATTTTCAACATTTTATAGATTCTACTTCGGGAATTGTAGATTTTCACAGAATTTACTTACATTTCGAACATTTTCAATAGAATCATAAACGAGAGCCTCCAATGTTTCTTGTATTCGTATATTCCATGCAGTTTGTAAACTTTTGCAACTGAATCGCGCTAATAATCGTAAAAGGTAACAAACGCGAGCCCTTAACAAAGGATTTGAATGTCTCAGTAAATGTACAATATCAATAGGACCATTTGAATCTAAACTAGCATTGACGGAATTCGTAAATAATATTTTCTCTACCAATTCAGCGTTTTCCGGCAATTTTTTTAAAATCTGAGTTAAAATTGCAATTATGTCAGTTACGACTTTCAATTTTCTTTTAGCTGAAAATATAATTAAGTAGATACATCATTTTATTATTAATTTGTAGTTTTTATAAGAAGGTTAATTGATTGATTATTTAAAATTAATAAAAATTTCGTAATCTTATACTTACAAAGTAAAAGAAATTTTTGAATTAAATTCGTTGAATTTAATAAGACAACTGCGTCGCAAAATTGATTGATAAATTGATCTTCGTTGTGAACAAGTCTACAAATCAATAGATAAATATATTCCAAGGCTTGTAACTCATCAGCTGATAGATCCGACATGGATCTACACGTTTCTAATGCAGACTGTTGAATGGAAGGTATTGGTGTGTTTGTTGGAGTCGGTGTTGTATCATTTGAATTTGTTCCAATTTGTTGTTTACTTTTTACTAGTAATTTAGATGCGTATATCAAATTTGGAACTACTTTTATATCCAAATACACCTATAAATAATCATATTGTATTAGTGAAATTATATTGATCTCGAAATTTGTTTAAAAATATATTTATAAAATATTACATTTCTTATTTGTGTTAATACATCATCGGCAACTTCTGGCACAGCAAATGGTAAAGACAGAAGACAAGCTATATATTCTAAAACTTTACAACTTGCGTTTGCATTTCGCAATGGCGCTATTATAATACTCGCTAAGTTTGATTGGCATAACGATCCTAATTCACCCGCCATTATTTCTTGCATGGTGCGCTGTAGAAATGCTAACCATTCTTCGCATTCAATCGGCTGACAATCTTCACTCCAATTCCAATTTTGTAATGTGTTACATTTTGTTGGTGTTTTATTACTATCTGCAACCGAAATGATCAAATAGTAACAAGTAAAAAAATCATTTAAAAAATAAAACAAACCTTCTCGGTTTGAATCATGAGATTGTGCAACATCTTGCGAAATAGAACTCTGCGACAATGATATTCGTTTATTGCTCGATGTTTTTGTATCACTGTCTTTAGATTTTTTATTATCGGAACTGTTAATTTTTTTCGCAAAATTATCTAAGTTTTGTGACAGTTTTGTAAGGTGACCTTCGCGCGATTTACTAAATTTGAGTTCGTTTGATTCAGAATTGCATGCATTTTTATCTTCTGAATATTTATTGGCGAGAGTACATTTTTTATCTAGAGATGAACTTAAACTTAGTTTGGTTGAACTAGGTTTGTTGTCACTTTTTGATTTCTGAGACAAGTTTAAAATTGACGCATTTTCAGTATTATCTTTGACGGTTTCGATCGGAGATATTGCTCTGACTCTATAAACAAATAACTATTACGAAAACAATACCGCATAATGTGTTAGTTTAAATATTTGATTATACAATAAAGAGTTAATGGTGCGTTTCTGAGGAAGTTTATAGATTTGTAACGAGAACTTGTAAAATTTGAAATGGGTTTAACATATTTTCATTGTATTGCGGAATCTATTTCTTATTTTTAGCAATGAATTATTCCTTAAAATGTACTCATTATAGAACTACAGGTATTTTATAGTTTTACAGTTTGGCTTACGGTATACAGACGCTACGCAGACTGTATCGTCGATAAATAAGCGTCTTTCATTGGTGAAACAAGCAAAAAAAATATACAAATCTTACTTTGCTTGAACAACAGATTTCTGTGTAAGATCTTGAAATTGGCGTTCTTTTTCTTCGAGTTCAGATGGAGGTAAAGGTTTCGTAAGCGGCATACCGTCAGTTTCATCCGTCATTATGACATGTCCTTCGACGAATGGATGTTGTAAAATTACAGGCCATGTCATTCGTTTAGTTGGATCTTTTTGTAGTAAGCCCTATATTAATAATAAGGTAATTTAAATTGAAAAAAAACAACATTCAAACCAATACGGGTGATGCATATTTTAGAGGCTTAATTTAAAATTTTAATATAAACAATTGCGGAGTAATCAAACCCAAAATAAAAAATGTTTTCTATCCTTTTGGTATATTTTAATTAACGCTGAACCTTTAACGTATGCATTCTCCTCATAAAATGAAAACAACGAACTTGTAAAAATGAAATACAATCCTGTGAGATGAAGTTCGGCCACTGTACTTGTTCATGTCGAATCAATCTTACTAAATGTAAAATGGATGTGGTGCAGAACGGTGGTGCACCTACTAATAATTCATAAATAATACATCCTAATGACCATAAATCAGCGTTGTGGTCATATGGATGTTCCTCTATCAGTTCCGGGGCCATATATAATGGTGTACCCTTTATAGATGTTAAAACATGTGTCCCAGTACTCATATTCCGTGCAAACCCAAAGTCACATAATTTCGCAGAATCATTCACGTCCAATAAAATATTTTGTGGTTTCAAATCTCTTAAAAATAATTGGAGATAAAATATACAATAAGTAGTCAAATGTTTTTTAATTAAGTCGCTTTTAGAAACAAATTGTTGTATTAATTGTATTAATTTAAAAATTATTTATTAGTTATTATTCAGAGAATTTATTTTTTTATCATTGTAAATCGGGTTTGTTACTATTTTTTAAAGAGCAAGGTTGTGGAAATTATTGCGCTTGGTTGAATATAAGAAATGTTAAACGCAAACATAAACGTGAACAATCCATTAATTGTTTACACGCTTTTACGCATGTTTGTCAAAATTATAAATATATACAATCGACCTACCTATGTAACACTCTATTCGAGTGTAAATAATATAACGCAGAAACTAAATCCCATACAATCGTACGTACTCGTTCTTCAGGTAAATATCCTTCTTTGCCCAAAATAATATAAAGTTCTTTGTGAGCGAACTCCGTTATAACATAAATCTAAAAATAAGTAAAAACATATCGGTAAACATTGAGGATTATAAATTAATATAAAAATGGGTGTACCTCATCTTCAGTTTCGAATGAATCTAACATTTGTATAATGTTAGGATGATGCAAATGCCTTTGAATTTCACATTCTCTTCGTAAACCTTTCAGTTCTTTTTCTGATCTGCCCCTCTATGTTAAACATTAATTGCATTATGTATAGAAAGAATATATGTAAACAAATCGCTTTTATACTTTTGAAATCACTTTTAATGCAACAATCCTAGCAGTTTGTTTTTGTTTAGCTTGAAAAACACGACCAAATGATCCTTCACCAACCAAGCGAATGACATCATATCTTTCCATAACTTTATCCACGTTATAAAATATAAATAATTAGAACTTCATATTTTATAAAGATAACCATGAGACTGAGAAGAAACAACAGTTGTTCCAAAACAAGACCAATATAACCGGTTATAACCATAACCAACTATATAGATATGTTTTTAGTCTAATCGTCTTTTATAACTACTATAGTTAATGCCCTACATTAAAATGTAACTAGAAATCATTAAATAAAGAAACAGCAAAAGTTTATATCCAAACTAGGAGAAATTACAAAAAATTGCTATAAGCTTAGCAATTTTTTTGGGGTTGTTAAATATGTTTTTGATTGGCGACACTGTCTAGTTAGTAGTTAATAATTTTTGACACATTTGCCTAGCGTCACTGTTTAAGGGTTTTTAAGTGAATTTATTTGAAGTATTTGAATATTAAAACATTTCAAAAATAAACATTGATACGCAATGTAATGTGAAACATAACAATGAGTAATTGAGTTACTAGTTAGTGAATATGAAACGAAATCGCATACCATCTTTAAGTGGAACTCCTACAGGGGAAAATAACAACACATCAATTGTCAACAAAAAACAAAAGGTTTTATTTACACCGTGTAGAAGAGTTGGCTTGACTCGTAAAAGTTTAAAAAGTGCTAATAATTCGTTGCTAAATGCGTCTCAAACAAATACTACGACTACGAAAGATACTGCCAAGCGTAAATCTATAGTATTAGATGAGAAGTTGAGTGTATTCGATTTTAAAGATTCACCCAGAAGTTCTCCACAAGATCCTACTTATACAAGTAAACAATGTGATGATGTAACTCCATCAAATGTTGTAGACATGGAAATATGCTCCATTATTAATGAACCTAACGCTACAGACACGCCGAAAATGAAGTCGAAGAGAGGGATTTCCCATAACATAACCGGTAATTATTACAGCACTCGTTACTTTTTCAGATTGATTATTCAATCGCTCGTTATATGCATGGCCTAATCTACGTTGTCCCAATCTCAATTTGTTTGTCTAAACTATTTACGGAAGATATTTTTTCTGAGTTGGGACTGCTGATTCTCTTATCAGTGTTCCTAATCGAAGAACTTAACTGCGTAGTTATTTCTATTTGTTTGATTTAATATGTAATTTAATGTTTATAACATTTAATAAAGTCATTCCCATGCAAGCGGATACCATAAACTATCTAATTACTTATACATGGCAATATGGCTGTATTTAAATAATAAACAAAACGATATCTGCGAAATATATTTGCGTAAAGGACACAACTAGAATTAACTTATAACAGATGCATTATTTTCAACAATTACAAACAATCAATCTAATAATGATTCAGTCAATCACATTATTTTAATACTGATTACTTGGCTACATTTATGATTCGATTACGTCCTTGAGTTTGTTTTAACGTAATATATGTATATGCTACCGTCGAAGATGTTATTCTATGAAATAACTAGTTATTCTATATATTAACGGCGCACATTCATTTAGAATATGAAACTTAAAACATATTCTACACTTCAACTAGTTATTTTATGAATAACTAGTCATTTCATGTAATAACGATTGTATTCCAGTTAAAGTAAAAAAAAAAAACTCCAGGTAGTTATTTAGAATGTTTGCACGGTACCAAAATATCTTTTAAAACGTATAATAGGGAATTCGATATTAAAAGTGAACAAAACATATTATAATTTCCAATTACGTATAGTTGAATTTGCAAACTGTATTTATAAGTATAAATTGTTGAGAAAATATTGTTCCGTGGTTGTATTGTTTTCCTACCTCGGACTATAATACTTTTAAAAATTGGCATCGTGCTATGCCCTCTCCCCCATATCCTCTCAATACAACATATTATGGATTTTAAAACAATTTTTGTAATGTACGTATTATAGAACCAGTACAACATTCAATAGATCAAGACACAGCATTAAATCTAAATCTTTCACCTAAAGTGCTTCTGTGTAAACTTGATCTAAATAAAATAAAAATTAGTAGTCCATATACTATATCTGATTCAGAAGAATCTGAAATATCGAAGAGCCCAAAAAAAATTCATCCTCAACATAAAAAATCTATTAAAGAGAAAATAGAATTTTCTACTAAAACTAGTGAAGATGTTGAGCCACAAATTAGTCAAACTGGAGCAAATATCCAGTTCAATAAATTATCTAAAAGAAAAAACAAAGCGGTATTGAAATCCCAAACAAATTTATTGTCCAAACCACAAGAATCGTCTGATAAAATTGACGATGTTAAAATAAATCAAATAACTGCAAATGAAACTGATAACTCGCACAATAATCGAGTATCATCCAATTTGGTTGATGATGCATTGAATGTTGCACCGAAAACTAAAACACGTAAACATAAACATTATTCATGTTTAAAAAAGAAAAAACCTATACCTTCCAACTCGCAAGAAGATAAAATAGAACTTAATAGTTCGCAATTAATTAGTTTGAATGAAAATGCCAAGACTTCAAAAATTGAAAGTGATACAATTAAAGAAACAACAAAATCACAAAATACAATAAGTGATAGTGAATCAGATAGCAATGAACCTTTAATTAGACTAAAATACCCAAAACGTGCAAATTTGAAATCTACAAAAATTACAACTGACTCGCTAGAAAAACATGATACATCTGCAAACTTAAAATCAAAAACGCTTCGTTCATTTACATTTCGAGATTCACTAATAGAAACAAAAGAATCAGATACGAATCTCCAAAATTCTACAAGTTCAAAACATAAAAAATCTACAAAAATCACTTCTTCTGAAACTCAAGAAATTGAAAGTTTAAAACATGATAAATCTAATAAAGTTACTGCTGAACTTGACAATTTGAGATGGGAGAAACATGAATCTCGTCCAATTGTAAAATCTAAAGGTAGCAGAAAACTATATAGCGATTCACCTCAATTCTTAGAAAAAGAACTTCCTATAAGTCTTGAGCCTGAAAAATTTGGGTGGGAAAAACACGAAAGTACACCAATTTCAACATGTGAAAAAGTAAAGGAACTTTATGTCACTTTAACTCCAATTCCACCGCTGGAAACACAGAAGTCTTCAGCTACTTCGCCTGAATCGAAAAATTCTGCGTTGGATAAACAAGAAAACCCTCCAACAAAATCTAAAAAAGACATAATATCTCAATCGCTAGATTCGGATAAAGAAACCAAATTAGATTGTGGAACTTCAAAACAAAAAAAATCCACAAAATATACTGACGAAGGACATGATTCAATTTGGGAAAAATATAAAACTGAAGCAAAGAGAAGACAAGAAAAAGATGCTTCACACAAAAAATCAATTAAACCAGTCGAAAATAAAGGATGGGAAAAGCACGAAACTCCTGTAAATATAAAGCCTAAAAAAATAACCAAACTTGCTTTTCCATCTGAAGATTGGAATAAAGAATTACAAGAATTAGATATGCATATACAAACAAAAATTAATTCTAATTTGAAACGTAAAACACCAAAACTTAGTTCTGAATTGCAAGATTCTAATTTGGTAACAGAAGTAAAAGAACCTGTCACTGATTTACAATCAAAAAAAGATTTAACAAATATAAAACACAAGAAAACCAAAACTGTCTCAGAATCTCAAGATTCAACTAAAGTTTCTGATACTATAAAACCGAAAGCATCCGCCGAAATTGATGTTTCTAAAGTTGAAAAAGATGCAAATAAAGTTTCTGAAACTATAAAACCGAAAGCATCCACCGAAATTGCTCCTCCTAAAGTTCAAGAAGGAGAAGTTGTTAAAAATATGCTATCAGTTGTAAATCTTGCCAATCTAAAAGATATAGATTACATTAAACGAGTAGCAGAATCTGAAGGTTCAGTTTTGGAACAACAAAAATCTACAAGCAAACTTGCTTCAGTTGAATCAGACGAGTCAGTAAAAAAAGTAGAAGTATCAACAAATCAAGATTTAAAAAGTATAGAATCAAAATTGCGTGCTGGAATACGAGAGTCTATTAAAGAAGCACAAAATGTATATAAAACTTCGATTGAAATACAATGTTCACCGGGCATAGTGCCAGATCTTAGTCTTAAATCGAGCAAAGATTTAGAAACTAAAGAATCGAACAAATTAACTCCTTCACAACTTTCTTCAAACGAAAACCAATCATTGGATATATATCAGCAGCCGAATACATCACAAAATTCTGATTTAAATGATCTTAGACCGAGTGAATTACATAATTCTGGTTTAATAAGTTTTAAACATAAAAAATCTACAACATTATTCCCTTCGACAGACTCTCAAAATTCAATAAATGACCTACTTGAACTAGATGTAAATCTACAAGTACTAAAATCGCAACCAAATCGTATTTTATCTGATGATGAATCTATTACTTCAGAACTTCATTTTGTACAAACAAAAGAACCGCCCAAATTAAAATCGTGTTTATCTAAAAAATCAAAGTTTACTACAGCTATACAAGAAATTAAAGAAACTAATAGTTATCAACAACAAAAGTCCCGTTCGCTAAAATTAAATTCGCAATGGCAGAACTCTAATTTTGATGCTTCAGAATATTCACAGAGTCCAGATTTGTTTGGTAGTGAATCATCACAACACACAGAAAAACGTAAAAATAGGAGATCAACCTGTAGCAAACACAAAAAACACATATCAAAACCTTCAACTTCAAATAAAATAGATTATCCAGAGAAATCGACTCCATCATTCGATTATTCAGACAGTGAAGATGATTTTAGGGAGAAAAAGATTTTAGGAAGAAGGCGAAAATCATCTTCAAGTCTTAAAACTGACGATAGAGTAAAAGGAAAGAAATTAATAAAACCTATTGTTGATGAATTGAATAAAACGGAACATATTCGTATTAGAGAAAATATTTCGTATACGATTATACACAAAGGGAATGTTATAAGTTATGTAAAATCTCATGATAATGATGTGGATATGAAAACAACTGAGAGTGATGATAATCAGCAAGCGCCAGTGTTGATAAAAATGTGTACAAAATCAACAGAGTCTCGAAAATCTATGATCATTGAAAGACGCAATTATACCTCAACAAATACTTCTTTGTCAGTTTCAGATAAAGAAAATAGCGACACTGAAAATGAAATATCAATTTTTAGAAATGATTTATTAGACACAAACAATGAAGATGAAAAAGAAGAACCTGAAAAGAAGCGAAAGATAAATAGTGAAAATAAGTTGTTTGGCACAAATAAATTATTAGAGGAAAAGAAAACAACATACGAAGCAGTTGTGCATAATCGCAAAAATATAATTAGTGAAAATAAACCTGCTCAAGAGTCAAGAGTAATGGAACAAAGTCAAGAGTCTGTTGTAGAAAATGAAAATAAAAAGACCGAAAATGAAAAAACTACTCTTAGAAATGAACTATTAGGAGCGAGGGTTACAAACAAGAAACAAGAGACCGTTGTTGAAAAGAGTACAAATTCCGAAATTGAAAATAATGAAAAGGAGAAATCGATTATCAGAACTGAATTAATAGGAACACGGAATGTTACCTTACCAGCACAAGAGCCTGTTACTGAGGAGAAAATTCAAACGAGTATTCATACTGAAAATAAAGAAATTGAACAAGAAAAGATCATTATCAGAAATGAATTGTTAGGGACTAAGAAGAAGATTCAAACGAATTTAAATAGTGACAAGATTGATCAAGAAAATGTTGCTATCAGAAATGAATTGTTAGAAGTCAGAAAGAAGTGTAAAAAACTTGAACTTTATACTGAACGCATTCAAATTGAACAAGAGAAATTATACATCAGAAACGAATTAATAGAAAATCGCAAAAAGGATAAAAGACGAATGAGTGAGAAGATTCGAAAGCATAAAGCTAGCCAACAAGTTAAAGACCCAAGTATAATTAAGGTAAACTATATTTTAAATTATAATAACAGAAAACTGAAAAGTAGTTCGATAGAATAAAATACATTTCACTTTTTATTGCATTTCTTAAAAGAATCACAACTTTAGACTTTTTATCATTTATTTGGCAAATTATAAATATTTCAATATCTGTGTATGTTATTATTATTAGAGGTAATCATATTCTTTTAATTTATCTTTACGTTAACGGTCTTTGTGAAAACTGCGATTTATTTTTATTTAGACACTGATTTTATATATATATATTTTATTTTTTTTAATAGACCACCCAAACTGTAAAGAGCGCATCAACTTCAAGTGCTATCGATAATTCCACTACAGAAAATATGATGACTGTTGAACAGATAAAAAAAGAAATAAAAGCAACTGAATCTCGGTTAAAAGTACGACAAGAACAATTGGATAGGCTGAATCGACTCCAAAATTATAAAAAAGCTCATGATTTAAAAGAATTACGAAAAGTGACATTACAAATAAAAAGTGGATGTCGTGAAGCTCTAATTGATTTACTTCTAGTTTTAAAAGAGCATTCTAGTGCCCAATTTGATATGGGAACTCTTTTACATAATATGAAAATTTCTAATGATTTAGTTGGTTATAACGAAGAAGAAGATTGTTTTGTGTAATTATTGTTTTTGTAGTCATTGTTAAACGTAAGAAAATGTAATTATTTATTTTTTCCAATAAATATTTCAATTGATAAATGTTTTTGTTGTAATTCGTATATTTAAAAGTGAAACATGACGTAAATTGGTAAATAAAAGAACTTCTTGCATAATTGTATTTTTAATAGAGTACATAAATGAAATTACTTCAACAAAATACTAAGCAGTTTATAATTAAAATCTATGTGGTCTAATGGGATTTTCAGAATCAAAAAGATGTGGGTCTTGCAGAAAATCAGGATCTTTGGTGTAGTAGCCCATGAGGCCAGCACTTTGTGCTTTCAGGATTTCTTGTTCTACTTGTTTCTGCTTACTGCTACATAATCCAGTAATGTGCTTACCGTAGATTCGCCCCGTGTAAGAACTTTGGAATTGCGACAATAGTTTAACATTCTTATAATCCGGAGAAATGTTTAATTGGCATAAAATACATTTCGTTTTTTCTTTTTCGTATGGATTAGACATTTCATAATTTGGTTTATTTAAATCTTCTGTTGTTGAATTAAACCGCATTTGACTGGTTGAAGTTATGAAAGTTTTTGAAACATTTTGGACTAAAAAAAATGGTTGTAAATGCTGAAGCTTTATTTGGATACCATGTATACTTATGTGTTGATAATTTTTAGAAGTTATAAATAATTTCAACATTTTTACACTATATTATATATTTTTAGTAGTTTTTATTTTAAGGTTATCTTCAGACAGTGTTACCACTTATTAAAAGAAAACAACGAAAAATAGTCGCGTGTTAATTTGTAAGTATTCAACACTATGCGACAAATATTTTATACTTCTTGGTATAACGAAAATAAATATTTAGAATATATAGTTCATCTAAATTATTTAATTAACAAAAAAATATCTCTTTATACATTACAATCAACCAACCGACTTGATGTTTTTGTTTGAACACAAACGAAAACAAATATATATTGAAATGCATTGTTATTTATTTTATAAAAATTACATTATAGCAAAAAAAGTAACTTAAAATTAATTTGTTTTTTCTATTATATTATAAAGGAACTACCAAAGTGCCAATTTCTTCTTTCAATTCATCATAAAGATCCTTATAATTATCATTTTCTTTAATCAAAACCATAAGAGATCCTCGTTTGACACCCATTGCGCTGCCCAAATCTTGTTTGCTAGGTGTGTAACAATAAGGAATGTTTTTCTCTTCACACACTCCCGGTACGTGACACATTATATCGACTGGAGTTACATCACCAGCAAATATAACAATACTATTACGAGAAAGATCAAATTTAGTTTGTTTATAAATTTATGATTAACAGTATTTCATCTTACCCTGTTTCACCTTTTCGTATTCTCGTTTGAACATCTCGAAGACCATTTCTTAAAAACGTTTTGTGTTTGGAAGCTAAGAAAAAATTTAAATATATTACAAATAATGAACTCTAAGCAAATTGTATGTTCATTTTGTTTGCAGTAAAGTAAATATCATTTACCTTTCTTGATTAGTTTGTAACATTTTTTGGTTAGTTTCTTCGAAGCCATTGGTTTTGCTATGATGCTAACATTTTCGAGTTTTTCTTCGTAACTTAACTCATTTTCTTGTTTCATAGAGATATCTTCAACATTTTCTGTTTCCTCTGTTTTAAGTTTTCCCATTTTCAAGCAAATAATTAGTTATGAAAAATGCGTCTATCAACACGTGCTTCAGCCAGCTTAAGCTTTATTTTTCAAAGCTCATAAACAATGTAGCCACCACAAGCTATAGAATAAAGAAGTTCCTAAAAAAAAGTTTTCATTTTCGTATCTGAGTTTTCATTGGGAAATAAACAAATGTCTCGTTTTACATTATATCTTTTTGTGAATAAATTCCTTTTACATTCTAACAAAACTGAAAATGTTTTATTAATTTAGCAACATTGAAATCCATTGAATAAAGTAACTTTAATTCGATTTAAATAAAAACTTTATTATTTATATATATGATTAACTAATAAGACTTTAATAAATCATTTATGTATAGATTATTTTTAATTTTATAAAACATATTTGCATGCGGTATCAACGATTTTTCTAAAGTTTGGTTAGTGTCATTTTCCGCGATTAAATCAATATATTTACTTTATTTTATTAGTAAAATGAAAAGCGTACGCAAATTTTGTACTTTAAATAATAATAAAATATTTTTTGTGACTACTCCTATTTATTATGTAAACGCAGGTAAAATGTAACCTAATAATTAAGAATATTTGTGTGTATGTAACTTATAATTATTTTATACTGTAACGATATAACGCAAACTTCATTTATTGCATTATAAATATGTTTAAATCATAAAAAAAATTAATATATGTACCCATGGCACTCCTAGCGCCATATTTTGTTCCATTTGTGACATCTATTGCGTGTTTTAAGAAACATTGTTCAACATTTTAGATTGACCTATGTTTTGAGTAAAAATGAAAATATGCAAATTAATTTTAGCGCCGCACATTGGTCATTTGTATAGCTCTGTTATCGCGGATGCTATCCAACGATGGCACAATTTAACTCAACCTAATAATACAATCAAATTTACTACTGGTACTGATGAGCATGGTATGAAAATTCAACAGGCTGCCTTAAATAATAAACAAGACGAAAAACATTATTGTAAAAAAATTTCGGAAAAATACGAAACTCTATTTAATACATTTAGCATAAATTACACGGATTTTATTAGAACTAGTAGTTGCGCCCATAAGGAAGCTGTTCATCATTTTTGGGTATTTAATTTAAATTCTGAGCAAATCTATTTTAAATTTCATTGCAATCAATGATCCGGGAACATTAACGCTCTAGGGTCTACATTGCCAATAAGATGTTCATTTATATTAAATTATATTGAATAAAATAAATATAAATTATATTGAATAATAAATAATTATATCTGTTCTAAGTCTGATGTATACAGTTATATATTTGAGCAATAAACACAAAAATATAGAGTTGATACGTAGCTGATATATAAAAATTATATATATATATATATATATATATATATATATATATATATATATATATATATATATATATATTTATATATATATATATATATATATATATATATATATATATATATATATATATATATATATATATATATATAAGCATCCTAAAATAATATATTTTTACTTTTTTCTGTTAATATCAAAACCTATTTGACACTCTAGTAGTTGTAATTTAACATATTTAAAATAAAATAGATTTACTCAGAAACGAACCATGTATTTTAAAAATAATATTATCGAAAATTCAAACCAAATATTTATTTAGAAAACAATCGACAAAAATGGTCATATTTATTCATCGCAATATCAGGGCTGGTATTGTATATCAGATGAAACCTTTTTATCAAACGCACAAGTTGAAGAAAAGATTGAACCAAACGGTAATAAGAAAACTGTATCCACAGAAAGTGGGCATCCTGTAGAATGGACAGAAGAACAAAATTATATGTTTCGATTAAGTTCGTTTCAAGATGATTTAAAATATTGGCTTCGTAAAAACGGTATATATATATATATATATATATATATATATATATATATATATATATATATATATATATATATATATATATATATATATTTATTATATATTTATATATGTATATAATTAAAAATCTATGTTGTGTTGGCTAAAAAAATATTCTTATGTAGAGAACTGCGTAAGACCTAAACAATTCCATCGAATTTTATCACAATTAGCTGATAGCGATGCTATGGCGGATGTTTCTATTTCGAGACCGGTGTCTAGAGTGCATTGGGGTATTCCAGTACCTGGTGACTCTGGTCATAGCGTTTATGTTTGGATGGACGCATTAGTAAATTATCTCACCGCTGTTGGTTATCCGAATACTGATTCGGATATGTTTCGAAATTCTTGGCCACCAGATATTCAAGTTATCGGCAAGGATATATTAAAGTAAAAGCGATTATTTTACAGCTAGTTCTTGTTACAGCGTACTTATAATAAATATAACAATAAATTATTCTTATGTTATTTAAAAACTGAATCTACTCACTTTTAGATTTCATGGTATTTACTGGCCAGCGTTTTTAATGGCTGCTGGCTTAGAGCCACCAAAGACCTTATTTTGTCATTCACATTGGACTGTTGATGACAAAAAAATGTCAAAGTCAAAGAATAATGTTGTTTGTCCGTTTGAAAAGAAGGATACTTATACGTCAGATGGTTTGAGATATTTTTTATTACGTGAAGGAGTTGCTCATAGTGACGGAAGTGAGTTCATCCACACTTAATTAAAATTGCTAATAAGTAATTTCGATTTTTTTTTTAATTTGTAGACTACAGCAATTTAAAAGCAATACGAATTTTAAATTCAGAATTAGCGGATACTTTAGGTAATTTACTAAATAGATGCAGCAGTAAAGCTTTGAATCCAAATCAAGAGATTCCTTTTATAAATAAAGAAGTTTTTGAAAAAATGTCTAATGAAAAAACGATGAAAAATGTTTTGGACTTGTTAAAAAAATTACCAGGTAAAACGAAAATTCAAAACATTTGTACCATGTCTTAATTGAATATTTTTAAGATACAACTTATCAGAATTATACCGAACAACAATTTTATAAAGTTGTTGATTCTACTATGTCCACTTTACATGCAGCGAATTTATTTTTCGAAACTATGAAACCATGGGAATTAAAAAAATCGCCAAATTCGTTAGATGAATTAAATGTTGTTTTATATGTTGCAATCGATTGTTTGAGAGTATGCGGTATTATTCTTCAACCAATAATTCCTAATTTGTGTGAAGTTTTATTAAATAAATTACATGTGTCGACAAATGAACGATTTTGGAATAATATTGTTACTCCTTCATGGGAAACCGAAACAGATAAAACTGATTTATCCAAAGAGAAAGTTATGTTGTACAGTAGAATATTAACAAAATGATTTAATAACATGTAGTATTCTTTATTTATTTGTTATGAATAAAAGTGTAAATTAATTAAATTGCATATTTTATTACATCCAAAATGATGGAATTTCTTCATCCCATTAAAATTTAATAGCAAACATTATCATTTTAAAAATCAGGTGTGATTTTCCTTATAAACTGCGATGTTTATTCGCATTTTGTCCAATCAGGGCTTTTAAACACGCTTGAATTAATTGCAACCAACAAATTATACAAAATTATATTTTTTTATTATTGAAAAAAATAAAAAATGTTATAGAATTTATTCTCGTATTTTAATAATGCATATCAATTTCGTAATTGATACGAAATAACATTAATTAAGTTCTTTGATAATTACGACTGAAAACATTTAATAATATATACTTTATTTTACTAATATATATATTATTTGATATGTTATACCATATATTATATTTCCCTCCTTTTAGAATATGCAATTTAAATACAATTTAATATCTTTGTAGTGTCTATATACAGGCTATTACAAAACTATGGTCATAATTTATGTATTTAAAATTAATATTTAATTGACTAATTTATTGTTTTACGGAAATTTTTTGCTTCATTCGTATATTTAAAAACGCATAAAAACAATTAAATAATGCACAAGATGTATTTTTTGTTCTATATTTAATATTCCGTTGCTATAAAAATTACATTTTCTAACTTAATAATCAATTTATCTCGCGTACCTCTCAATTCAAATTCTTGTAGATAATTTTAATAAAACCTGAACAGGTTCCCAATATCAAAACAAATAAAATTAGTAAATTAAAAGAATATATTCAATTTGATTTTTTTAGTAGATTATTTCAAGTACATCCTGTATTTTATTAAATCTTCCACTTACTATAAATATATGGTACACTAATGAAGGATTTAATTATTTACAAAATGACAGTCATTAATAAAAAAAAATTATGCTTGTAAACAGTATATAAATATATATAAGTACGAAAAATTATACTTTTGATTCAATAAAAAATTGCATATACGTAAAAGGTAAAAAATGAAATTCATGTGGCAATCGCTTGCAATTTTGGGAATAATATGCATCAACTATGTCAATTGTGTAAGTTATGTTACAATTGTTTACAAAAGCATACAATTAATTAAATTAATATTTTGATAGATGAGTGAAGCTCAAATTAAAAATGCAGTACGATTAGTACGTAATGTGTGCCAACCGAAATTCAAAGTAACAAATGGTAAGCAACAATATTTTGTATTTAATTAATTAAACACAATATATAATATTTAAAAATGATATATACTTTATGGATTATAAATATAAAATTTATACTTTTTAGCTAATTTTAATTTGGTATTAAATTAATTTCATGAATTGTTTTAGATCAGATAGATCAAATGCATAAAGGAATATTTGACGACGATAATAAAGAAGCTGTAAGTATATTACAATATAAAATTGTCTAGTTTATTACAATAACTATTTATAATTTTTGTTTAGTGCTATATGAGTTGCGCATTACATGCACTGAAATTTGTAAGTGTTAGCAACCCAAAAATGTTGGTATCATCGTTGATATGTTTATCTAAATGAAATGTTTGCTTTTGCATAGATGAAAAACGGAAAAATGGATTATGAATTTGCGAAAACACAAGTAAAATCTTTACCTGCCAATTGGCAAGAAGGGGTTGGCAACGCTATAGAAGGTTGCAAAACTTCAGGTATATTATTTTTATTGTAATTATTTTGCGATTATTATAAAATATATTTTCAGCCACAAGTGCAGATAAATGTGAAGCATCTTACCAATTGGCGAAATGCATGTATGAAGTATCACCAGACGTAAGTACACTTAATTATAATTTAGTTTTCGTAATTATCTAAACTATTGATTATTAAATAGAATTGTAATGTTTTCAGTATTACTTCCTTCCGTAAAATGACAAGATAGAAATACATATTTGTTTATAAGAAGAAAATAATCACGCTCACCCAAGTTGTAAATTATGTATTAAGTAATTTTAATTCTATGTAATAATAAACCAATAAAAAATGTCTTAGCACACGTATGTATTTATTAAATTGTGAGACGCGTGAAATGTTAATATAATAAATCATATTTCAGGTTTTTAAATTATTATTAAATATTAATTTTATTACATGTTATTTACACTGAATAAAGTTTTTAAAAATACTATTCGAAGTAGTTATTAAATATTCAAAACCAACCTTTTTTGTTCAACTGCAGATACTTAGCGATATTAATTGTAATTGAACTAAATATTTCTTTGGCTGTACGATTTTGTCCGTAATAATCAACGAACTCCCCATCAGGATTGACCAAATACATTATAATTGTGTGGTCCACCTACAGATAAATTACATATAGTCGAATTCACATAAGAAGAACATTTTTGTGGCATGAATCATACACTTTTTACATATAATCATGGAGTGTAGTGATGATTCATGCCACAAAAATGTTCTTCTTATGCGAATTCGCCTATAAATCAAAATGACATAGTTGCAAAACCGTAAAAATATTGAAGCTTTTATTGTATAAAGCGCAAGTTGATAAATTAGAACTTACAATATAATCACTGTCACTATCTTTAGGCCCTGCACTGAAATATACTCGATATGCTTTGCAAGCATTTCGAACTTGATCTTCTGTTCCAGTTAAGCCTAATAAAACGTGGACTGAATTCTTTAACGTATTTGCCAACAATCTCTGGTGTATCTCTGATAGGATCAACACTTATAAACAACGGTTGTATTTGGGGAACATGAGGTGATTTATCTGTGAAATAAAATGATTCAAATCAATAATATCATAGAGACAATATCCAACTAGAGTTAACTACATAGTTGAGTAAATTTGAAATTAATATTAGATAACTTAAATAAATTTCAATATATAATATTGTATATGCAAATAAAGTATTTTTTAAAATTAAAAAAAACATATACCAAGATCATCTATAACGAGAGCCATTTTTTCTAGTTCATCTGGACAGATATCAGGACAATGTGTGAAACCGAAATAAATTAGTAACCATTTGCCAATAAATTCATCACTAGAACGTAATTTTTTGGTGGAATCAAGTAATTCAAAACGACCCCCAATAGCTGCTTTACCAAGCATTCGTTTTCGCTCCACTAACGTTGCTAAAAATAATTATTTACATAATAAAAATGATCTTATTATAACATTGAAAATAATTAAGAATTTAAAATGCAGTACTATGAAGCCAATTATGACGTAGTTTGTTTTTAAAATATTCTAGTCTATGTTCAAAACTCAGATTTGGTGGCAGTTGGTACTATCATCAATGACTAAAAGAGTGAATATAACACATTTGCTCCATTGTAAAACGTTCTTTTACACATTAAAAAGCTACGACGTCTTACCCTCAAGTACTACATTTTAATTGATTAAGGTAAACTAACCGGTGTCTTTTTCTTTCTTAAGATATAACATGAATGCCAGCAAACCACCGCCGATAGCTGACGTTATGGCAAAGTTCTGCCAAGATATAGGACCTTTACCTTTACCTGGATTATCACTAGTTTTACCTGGCGGTTTAATACAAAAATATTTTGGATATACAAGCCTTGTAAATACCTAAAATATATCATACATCTTACTACAGACCGTACACAAATTATAATTAAGCTAGTCTTACCGGTTCCACATCTTGGAATTTTAAGTTAAATGCAGATCTTGAACATCTTAAAAGCACCTTTGATGTCATTTTTACAAAATGGATATTTGTGCAGTTATTAAATACAAATTAGTATTATTTCTAGTTTCAATATTATAACTAGCTTACAGATAATTACACTTCGTATATTTAAGGTTAAAAAATGATGTCATTTTTGCACTGTCTACACCTGCAAATAATTAATGACATAATACATCATTTTCTTCTTAATGTTAGCAACATTGTGTAGTCAGAGCATTTCAAACAGTGTTGCCGTCATCTAACAATGAAATATGAGTACAGGCCCGTAACCAACATTTTAATAAAAATAATAGTTTTTAAATAAAAAATGTTTCTATTCATTTTAAATATTTTGAGAAAAATGTATGATTTTTTATATATTCACTCATATTTATTTTTTAAATTGGAAATAATGGATAGTCTCGTGATATCACATGACGTACAGGCTATTTTGGTATAGCTTGAACCTTAATGTGCTCAGTAGACTTACCATACATGCTATTTATATTTTTTGTAGTGTTGCTTTCTTTTGCACATATCGAGGTTCAAGCTGTTCCGAGTAGCCTGTATATACATATTAAATTTCTTATATTGTATTAATGGAAGAAATTAGTGTGAAAAATAGTTGTATATTAATTAAAAGTACATTTTACCATCTAGTCTACAATAATTACTATTACTGATTAGCTAAATGGTTCGTTTTCATAAAATATAGTACACAATATACATCACACATTTTTTTAAAAATAATATTTGATATTCATAATTTTTCTTTTCTATAAATAAGTTCTTGTTGAAAAATACCTTGTTGTATGTCATCGAATAAGTTTATACGTGTATATTACAGTTTGCCGAAGGTAACGAAAACAATTTCTTGTCTTCGTTAATGTTATAGCTCGACAGACTTTGCTGTTATTTGTCTATGTCGAGGAACAGTACAGATACTTATAAGATGTTGTATACAGTGCAAATTAACTATAAATAATAGATTACGCTAGTCAGTTATTAATAATAAATCTAGTTTGGTATTATAATTTATAAATATTACAAATTTGTTGATATAAATAGTTCATTTTCACACATTCGAACGTAACACTAAAAATATTACATGATTATAATAATGGGTAAAGGAAGTGTACATTTACAATATACTGGAAAAAAAAAAAACCACACACACATTCAAATAGAATTGTATAAATAGATTAAACTCTTAATATTTCTAAGGACTTATTGTAACAAATCGCAATCCAGTCTGGTTGTGTTGCACCCCATTGAATCTGGTTGACTTCGCCTTCAGCGGCGGTATACGCTAAAATAGGATCCTCAATAGCCCGAGGCATTTGTTGGATATCCCAAATAAGAGCCTGGTGGTCATCTGCAGCCGTACAAATATGACAAGACGAATGCGGCGCCCAAGCGATTCCATTTACACAGGCTCGATGATTATTCAGTCTGGCTACCGGCGTGCACGGTACTCGAACATCTAAAATAATAACTTCGCACGCGTCCATCGCTACCGTTGCCAGATAATTTGGATCTTGTTTGTTCCACGCGAGCCGCAACAGTGGAGTGTGAGCAGGATCTTCGTATATTATCGTGGAATGTTCTAAATGACGCAAGTCAAACATTCGCACTGATCCGTCAGCTCCAACAGATGCGAACATATCTCGGCCACCTCCTGCTCGGGAAAACGCGATGTCGTATACTTCTTTGTCGTGTGCGATTAGTTGGGTTTTAACATGGCCTGAGACTAGATTGACACGGCCTAACATTTGACCGGTTTCCAAGCCCCAGATTGTGCATGTTGTGTCGATGCTAGATGTGCCCACTAGATTTGGATCCACTTCATTCCAGTCGAAACTTGTAAGTGGTGCACAGAAATCGGAGTTTTTGTTGTTGTTAAGTACGCATTCTAAACGGGTGTCGGGTTCGGCTGCACGCCAAACTCTTAAATAATCTCCACTAAAAAACAATTAAATATTTTATATAACAAAATCTTATATTAGATAAATATTTAGTAGAGAATTTCAGCTAATAAACATTTTAAATATTGTTTTAATTCAATTATTTATACCTAGTTGCAAGTAAATCTGGAAATACACCTTTACTATCCGGTATCCACATTATTTTCGTAGTTGGATACGGATGATCAAAATACAAGCCTATTTATTTTGTTATATCTACTGTCTTCAGCTAAATTCAAACATTTTATATTTTCCTGTAGTAATTTCGAACATTGTTTTATAACGGATAATTACTTTATTACAATTTGGTACTTTTTGCTGTAAATTCACTACTGTCTTCATCTAAAGAAACGATTTGAACCTGCAAGGCGCATTAAGAATCAGTTTAGTTCGAAACTAACCAGCGTCTTACTTACTTTATTGTTGTATTCTTCAACAAAAGAGCCAAGGGCTAACCGAAATCGTTTATCCGGTCTCACAGACCAATTCATACTGTATAAGGGCCATGGTGCAATATATTTATATATCTCTTTTCGTTTTCCACCTACAGTAAGTGTAGGTCCATGTGGTACAGCCATGATCTAATTTAAATTAAAATATTTAGAAATTACCCAATTAGGAATTCGATTATTATGGTATAAATAAATATGGTAAATCAAGTCGTAGCTACCTAACCAATTATTTGTGACATTGACAGTTCAACAACTTTTCAACGTTCAGGCTGAAGCTATTTTTAATAAATACAACAAAGAATATCTCAAAATATAACTACCTTACTTAAAAAAACTATTTTGCCGACTTGAATGAGTATATTTATAAATTACTTCCTATGTTTCCATTTTATATGAAGTATTTATAATCATTCTTACAATCACTGGACATTATATATAGAAAGTAAAAGTAGTGATTAACAAACGGTTATTAATTGCACAGCATATTATAAATAAAACATAGGTTATTCAAGCGATTTTATTTTTCGGAATCAGTCGGATTAAAATAAACTTATCAAGAATTAAAAAGAAGTTACGAAGTTAGCGGCGGATAAAGACTAGCGAAACCAGCATAAGCAGTGCTACAGCCACAGTATAAGTACGTTCAGCTCTCTAAAAACCATGTAAAAAATTCAAATTCTCGTTTACTCAAAGGACTTATCATTGAAATATGATTGAAGCTCGTAAGGAACTGGCTTTTTTCATATTATTTATTTGTTGTAAAATGAAACATAACAAACTTTCTTCTTTTATGGGAAGTTTCGTTTAAGCTTTTCGCAAAATAAATATTTTCTTCAGTTGGCAAAATAGACAGAACCAAATTTTTGCGCTAATTTAGTTCAACATACCTCCACACGAAAACTTTTTTCGGATCCAAATTTGAATTTTAAAATTTCGAACAGCAAATTTAAATCATCACGATGATTTGTTTTTCATATTCACAATCACGATGATTCGTTTCTCATATTCACAATTTATTTTGCTTACTTTTTACGTATAAGTTTAATTGTTTGAAACTGTAATTGTACTAATTTTATTTAATACAAAATGGTGTTATTATAACACCATTGTGTAATTTTATAATATCGACGCAAATAGTAACTTGGCTGTGATGAATTTTAAACTTGAACTTATCCATATTTTTTTACTTTTAAATATTGCCTATTCAAACTCCTAATGAAGGCATAAGGGATGCCGAAACGTTGAGCGAATAAACTATTAGTAAAACACGACTGCTATTTTCCCAAGAATTCTATTATTTCCTTTATATATACCCAGTCAAGAAAAGCACACCAGTATAATTTTTAGATGTTTAAATACTTTTGCAAAGCTTACAAATATTTCACTAAATTCGTTTTCTAATTCTTCTGAAGCGATTTTGAAATTAATTTTACTATATATGTATAATAAACAATTAATAACTATGTTTATTCTACGAAAATATTTAAAAATATAGTAAATAAAATAATTTAAAATGTTCAAATTTCACCAAATATTTTTACAACCGTTTCATAACTATCCGTAATTATTATTCTATGATTATCTAATTCGACAATGCAAATTATTAACTTTTAATTTAAAATTAATAAGTTGCTGAAAAAAGGCACAATTTTGAATTAGGAACTAGCTGTGATTAAAATTTTATTACTATTTATTTTTTAACAAAATATTACTATTAATTTTTTAAATATTTACAAATTTTATATCAACTGACCAATTATTCTCTGGACGATGATGTATCGTCGAAACGTTTTAAAATATATGACTGCTTTCCTGCTTCATTAATCATTTGCTAATAAATCAATCCAGTCGATCTCTTTATCAATTTCAAATGATCGTAATAATGATTTAGTCTACGCATATGCCAGTTCTGGTTGTAGTTGATCACAGTTGATGTTATTGTAGTGCCAAATTTACCATCGAGTTCTATGAGTAGTGGAGAAACTATTAACGATAGCAATATGGATACGTTTACAGGAAACACTCGCGAAACAAGCAGTAAATCACCGTTTTGTAGGCCGAGGAAAATTGAACTTGTTGCTGCTAGAATTGTGCCCAACTATGAGTTTTTACAAGCAGGTTTGAAATGGAATTTTTGCTCAGTTATTATTTATGATTTAGTATAATCGGTTATAAAAATTAATTGCAAATTATTATCTATGATATAAATCAGAAAAAAAAATGCTATTGTTAATAAATAAATATCGTGTATCTTTTACGTTTTTTGTTTTTTTTTTAAGTAAGCATATCAGATATGGCATTGTCGTAAAATTTTAAAGAATTACCAATTGACCTATATACATTTAGAGCTTACATTTTAATCAAATATATAACGAAATTTCCAAATAAATTATAGGTTTAAGTGAAACAAAGCGCCATTTATCCGTATCAGATGCTGATTCAATTCCTAATATCATAGGGGAAAATAGTATAAGAAAAGTTGCATCTCTTGTGCTAGATAGGAGTTTCCTGGAAAATCACATTGTTAAGCTAAAATTAGTTCCTGAAAAACTAGATTCTAAATTATATAAAAATTTGAAGGTAAGAAGTTGTTATATAATATTTGTTTTGTTTTGTGTTTGTATACTTTAGAGTGCATTTAAAAATATAAATGTTTCTGTTTATATAAAATGTATTTATTAATTATTTTAGTTAAGCTTATAATATATGTTAATTAATTATAATTTATTAAGGAGAACGAAAACTCGTAGGTAAATAATACGTCTTATTTTTCACAGTCTCTTTAATGTTAATTTACCAACGTGTTTTCGTTCTGCTTAATCCATACATCTTCACAATGAAATTTATCAAACAATTATAATTTATCATTTACGATTTAAAAAAAATTTAAATTGAAAGTATAAGAAATCGTTTTATTAGCTGGTATCAAATTCTAATGCCAGTAGATACTTATTGTGCTGTTTAATATTGTTAAAGGGCATATGTTAGTAAATTGGTTACTCTCAGAATTCAGCGAAGGACATTATTTGCAATCTTTTATGTCAGTACAAGATCTACGATATCTCTCTGCACAATTTTGTACTCATCTTTTGGCTGCTGGTGTTATGTGTCAAATTCCAGATAAAGATGTTCAATTGGAATCTGTTTTTAGAGTAAGTGTTTTAATTAAAAGTTATTTTGGGTTTGAATCTAAAATATCTTTAGTCTTATTTTCTTATTTCCAGATGGATCTTATGTATTATTGGGCACATACTGAAGTTCCAGCATCAGTACCTCACACCCCCGGTAAACTAGCGTCCTTATCATGGCCTCCTGCGTCCCCTTCATCATCTGAAGTATTTGCAAGTCCTTGTGGAAACAACGAATTTATAAACACACCACACTCAGATAAAAATACAAAAATTGCCGAAAACACTACAGTAGGTGACGCAGCTAAAATTAAGAAACTCGAAGAGCTAATTCAACAATTACAAAGTGAAACAGAAAACTATAAAGCATTAGCCAACAAACGAAATTCATTGCGGAAACATAGTTTGTACACATCAGCTGGGGATATTAAAAAGAAGATAAAAATATCTCGTGTAATATAAAAGCAGAAAGTCATGTTTCAATTTCTGTACAAACGGAATATCAACCCGATAGATTGGATGTTGTACAGTTGGTTTCAAATTCAACGTCTTTGCCTAGTATTTCCTCACAAGAAGTTCCTAAATCGTTTGATTCGAGTACAGTATCGTTAAATGTAGTTTCAACAACCGATAAATTAAAACTGGGTACTACACCTACGATTGAGTCTAAATATACATCTGCTGAATCGCATATGGATAGAGAAACTAGTAATCCAAAGTTAAGCGACATGGAAGTCCAAGTGATTGAAGAAATAATTGAAATTAAATCAGCGCAGAATATAACATGTTCACCAAATGGGAATCTTGTTAAAAGTATAAATTTGGTGACATCTACTTCGACAGCACCTCCTCCTCCTCCACCATTACCTCCTAATTTATGCTACGAAGAGTATTTTGAAACTCCAGTTGTAGAATCAAGTTCGGATTCCCAAATGGATGTTTCACCTTCTCCTAGTAATATAATAGTTCCTCTTTCAGTCCAAGCTACTTCTCCTATTACTACGCAAGAATTAAGCTTTATTCCACCTCCACCTCCAATGGCTTGCTCATCTCCAGTAATTCCAATATCTGGTTTATGTGCTGGTCCTTCACCACCTCCTATGCCTGAATTATATGATGCTTTTCCACCACCTATGTCGAACGTATACCCAGGACCACCGCCACCTCCTATGCCGAACGTATACCCAGGACTACCGCCTCCTCCTATGCCTAGCTTATGTGCTGGCCCTCCACCTCTTCCCATGCCTGGTATGTGTCCACCAACAATACCTGGTATGAGTCTTCCACCTCCTCCTCCGTTTGGCATGGGTCCCCCACCGCCCCCAATGTCTGGTATCCACATTATTATCGTAGTTGGATACGGATGATCAAAGGTACTTTTCGCTGTAAATTCACTACTGTCTTCATCTAAAGAAACGATTTGAACCTGCAAGGCGCATTAAGAATTAGTTTAGTTCGAAACTAACCAGCGTCTTACTTTACCCAACCATGATCTAATTTAAATTAAAATATTTAGAAATTACCCAATTAGGAATTCGATTATTATAGTATAAATAAATATGGTAAATCAAGTCGTAGCTACTAACCAATTATTTGTGACATTGACAGTTCAACAACTTTTCAACGTTCAGAATGAAGCTATTTTTAATAAATACAACAAAGAATATCCCAAAATATAACTACCTTACTTAGAAAAACTATTTTGCCGACTTGAATGAGTATATTTATAAATTACTTCCTATGTTTCCATTTTATATGAAGTATTTATAATCATTCTTACAATCACTGGACATTATATATAGAAAGTAAAAGTAGTGATTAACAAACGGTTATTAATTGCACAGCATATTATAAATAAAACAGGTTATTCAAGCAATTTTATTTTTCGGAATCAGTCGGATTAAAATAAACTTAAAATTGCTTAAAATCAAGAATTGAAAAGAAGTTACGAAGTTAGCGGCGGATAAAAACTAGCGAAACCAGTATAAGCAGTGCTACAGCCACAGTATAAGTACTTTCAGCTCTCTAAAAACCATGTAAAAAATTCAAAATTCTCTTTTACTAAAAGGACATCGAAATATGATTGAAGCTCGTAAGAAACTGGTTTTGTCATATTATTTATTTGTTGTAAAATGAAACATAACAAACTTTCTTCTTTTATGGGAAGTTTCGTTTAAGCTTTTCGCAAAATAAATACTTTCTTCAGTTGGCAAAGTTGAGCGCAGAACCAATTTTTTCCGCTAATTTAGTTCAACATACCTCCACACAAAAACTTTTTTTCGGATCCAAATTTGAATTTTAAAATTATAAAATTGCGAACAGCAAATTTAATCATCAACATCACGATGATTTGTTTTTCATATTCACAATCACAATGATTCGTTTCTCATATTCACAATTTATTTTGTTTACTTTTTACGTATAAGTTTAATTGTTTGAAACTGTAATTGTACTAATTTTATTTAATACTTAAACAGACAATAAACTATTTTAAGTATTATAACTTAAAAGATAACTAAAATATTGTATGAACCTTGAACTCAGGGCATATCGATTATATTTTGACTTTAGAGCGCAGACGCTCAATAAATTTTCGGCTACAAGATGAAATTTTCTAATAAATAAATGTGCATCAAAGCTACATGTCCGAATATGTTTGTTGCTTTTAATAAATAAATCCAAGAATAATCATGTATTTTGTATAATAATGTGTGAATTTGTGTTAACATATATATTATTGTTCGATTGTTAACTAAAGGAGAAACATAGTGGAAAATGGTTTGAAATATTTCTAATCGTCTAAGAACAAATTATTAAATTACAAACATATATCATAGAACATAATTAAAGATTGTTATAAAAATTCGATAATATGGGCAATTTACAAACCAACGAAAATAAAAGTAATAGACCTAATAAATCGTCAATGAAATCGAAAAATCTCAGGAAAATGGGTATGAAACGGTTTAGTAAAAATACCAAAGAGGAGAAAGATGAACATTTTACTTCAATCGTGCCAGACGATGCTGGAGTATTTGTTCATGAAACTGTAGATATTTTAGATAATATAGACATAACTGTGCTACAAGAGAAGTCAATAGACTCTGGGAATGTGGAACCAAATGTATCATTTACTGATGTAGCTCAACAATTAGATATAAAACAAGACAAGTCTTTGTTAGAAGTATTTGATTCGAATTACGTAGTTACTGATTCATGGCAGAAAGCTAATAATTTATCGAGTAATGATACTAATCGTTTAAAAATCGCTGAGCAAGTGACTCCACCTAGCGGCGATTCCAGTTCCGACTCAGTATTTACAGATCCTTTAACGTTGACACCTGAAGGTTTCGCAGCGGAGATAAACCAATGTTATTATAGCGAAGAAAATGTAAATATTGATGTTGAAGTGCCTGATTTTACGGATTTAACTGCTTGGCCACTGAACGATGTCACACTAAATAGTTTTAAATTAAATGAATATAAACAAAGAAGAGAACGTGAACTAAGTTACAAGCTCAGTAAACTCGGACTGTCGAAAACAAGCCAAATAAATGTAGAGCAGAGTGATAGTAAGTATTTTAATTTAGTAAATATGTTAGATGAATTATATATTTTCGGCTGATAACGTTGACTCAGTGTTCCCACCTTAAGCACTTAAGCTCTATTTATTTAATAAAATGGTTCTTCTTAAAAGCTGTTCCGTAAACGTAATCACGTAACCGGTTATATAGATTTATTACAATTTTCCATCGCCTTTTCAAATGCAAACTAACTCTAATTATAATTTATTAACGACGTTATTTACCGAGGCCTAGTTGTATTTATAATTATCGCTTATAAAATCAAATCAAATCGAAATAATATTTAATATAAAAGAATAAACACCACCGAAAAATTAACATTGGCATTTTTAAATATAATTTTTAGATGTTTAAATACTTTTGCAAAGCTTACAAATATTTCACTAAATTCGTTTTCGTTTTCTAATTCTTTAAAGCGATTAATTTTACTATATACAGTAACTCACGAAAGTATTCGAACGCTGGTTATTCGCTAGTTTAAACAGATTAAAACTTTACCAGACGACCGAAATTAATAAAGAACACACATCGTCTAGCAGTAAGCATGTTTCAACTATATTTAGGTGAAATTTGGAAAAAAATCGAACAATATTTATTTGAGATATAGAGTTTCTAATATAATATGATATTAATGACGGGTCTCAAAAGTATTCGAACGAACCCAAACCAAGTCGAATATATGCATTTAAACACAATAATCTTAGTTTATATTTAGATGTTGAGGTAAGACGTATTTATTAACATTCTAAGTATTTTGAATTGTTATTAAAAACACGAAAATGTGTTATATAAAATATTTAAAAATATAGTAAATAAAATAATTAAAAATTTCACCAAATATTTTTACAACCGTTTCATAACTATCCGTAATTATTATTCTATGATTATCTAATTCGACAATGCAAATTATTAACTTTTAATTTAAAATTAATAAATTGCTGAAAAAAGGCACAATTTTGAATTAGGAACTAGTTGTGATAACATTTTTATTACTATTTATTTTTTAATAAAATATGATTATCAATTTTTTAAATATTTACAAATTTTATATTAACTGACCAATTATTCTCTTGGCGATGATGTATCGTCGAAACGTTTTAAAATATATGACTGCTTTCCTGCTTCATTAATCATTTACTAATAAATCAATCCAGTCGATCTCTTTATCAATTTCAAATTATCGTAATAATTGGACTGGTGTGTTTTACTTGACTGGGTATATATAAAGGAAGTAATAGAATTCTTGGGAAAATAGCAGTCGTTTTTTACTAATAGTTTATTCTCAACGTTTCGGCATCCCATATGCCTTCATCAGGATTTTTAAATATTGTCTATTCAAACTCCTAATGAAGGCATAAGGGATGCCGAAACGTTGAAAGAATAAACTATTAGTAAAAAAACGACTGCTATTTTCCCAAGAATTCTATTACTTCCTATCGTAATAATGATGTAGTCTAAGCATATGCCAGTTCTGGTTGTAGTTGATCACAGTTGATGTTATTGTAGTGCCAAATTTACCATCGAGTTCTATGAGTAGTGGAGAAACTATTAACGATAGCAATATGGATACGTTTACAGGAAACACTCGCGAAACAAGCAGTAAATCACCGTTTTGTAGGCCGAGGAAAATTGAACTTGTTGCTGCTAGAATTGTGCCCAACAATGAGTTTTTACAAGCAGGTTTGAAATGAAATTTTTGCTCAGTTATTATTTATGATTTAGTATAATCGGTTATAAAATTTAATTGCAAATTATTATCTATGATATAAATCAGAAAAAAAATGCTATTGTTAATAAATAAATATCGTGTAGCTTTGACGCTATCTTTTACATTTTTTGTTTTTTTTAAAGTAATCATCAGATATGGCATTGTCGTAAAATTTTAAAGAATTACCAATTGACCTATATACATTTAAAACTTACATTTTAATCAAATATATAACGAAATTTCTAAATAAATTATAGGTTTAAGTGAAACAAAGCGCCATTTATCCGTATCAGATGCTGATTCAATTCCTAATATCATAGGGGAAAATATAAGAAAAGTTGCATCTCTTGCCGTAGATAGGAGTTTCCTGGAAAATCATATTGTTAAGCCAAAATTTGTTCCTGAAAAACTAGATTTTAAATTATATGAAAAATTTGAAGGTAAGAAGTTGTTATATAATATTTGTTTTGTTTTGTGTTTGTATACCACTAAATTTCTTTTAAATACAGTGAGTAGCACAAGTATTCATACACGCCGAAAGATACTAAATCATTTTAAGCAAAACGGTTCAAATCTCTTTAATTGCTGTTTTTTTCAATTTTTTAAAATTGTTATATCTTTAATTGTTATATCTACTATCTACTTTAGGTTCTGAAATATTAAATGTTATAAATACTTTAGAGTGCATTTAAAAATATAAATGTTTCTGTTTATATAAAATGTATTTTTTAATTATTTTAGTTAAGCTTATAATATATGTTTATTAATTATAATTTATTAAGGGGAACGAAAACTCATAGGTAAATAATACGTCTTATTTTTCACAGTCTCTTTAATGTTAATTTACCAACGAGTTTTCGTTCTCCTTAATCCATACATCTTCACAATGAAATTTATCAAACAATTATAATTTATCATTTGCGATTTAAAAAAAATTTAAATTGAAAGTATAAGAAATCGTTTTATTAGTTGGTATCAAATTCTAATGCCAGTAGATACTTATTGTGCTGTTTAATATTGTTAAAGGGCATATGTTAGTAAATTGGTTACTCTCAGAATTCAGCGAAGGACATTATTTGCAATCTTTTATGTCAGTACAAGATCTACGATATCTCTCTGCACAATTTTGTACTCATCTTTTGGCTGCTGGTGTTATGTGTCAAATTCCAGATAAAGATGTTCAATTAGAATCTGTTTTTAGAGTAAGTGTTTTAATTAAAAGTTATATTAATTGGGTTTGAATCTAAAATATCTTTAGTCTTATTTTCTTATTTCCAGATGGATCTTATGTATTATTGGGCACATACTGAAGTTCCAGCATCAGTACCTCACACCCCCGGTAAACTAACGTCCTTATCATGGCCTCCTGCGTCCCCTTCATCATCTGAAGTATTTGCAAGTCCTTGTGGAAACAACGAATTTATAAACACACCACACTCAGATAAAAATACAAAAATTGCCGAAAACACTACAGTAGCTGACGCAGCTAAAATTAAGAAACTCGAAGAGCTAATTCAACAATTACAAAGTGAAACAGAAAACTATAAAGCATTAGCCAACAAACGAAATTCATTGCGGAAACATAGTTTGTACACATCAGCTGGGGATATTAAAAAAGAAGATAAAAATATCTCGTGTAATATAAAAGCAGAAAGTCATGTTTCAATTTCTGTACAAACGGAATATCAACCCGATAGATTGGATGTTGTACAGTTGGTTTCAAATTCAACGTCTTTGCCTAGTATTTCCTCACAAGAAGTTCCTAAATCGTTTGATTCGAGTACAGTATCGTTAAATGTAGTTTCAACAACCGATAAATTAAAACTGGGTACTACACCTACGATTGAGTCTAAATATACATCTGCTGAATCGCATATGGATAGAGAAACTAGTAATCCAAAGTTAAGCGACATGGAAGTCCAAGTGATTGAAGAAATAATTGAAATTAAATCAGCGCAGAATATAACATGTTCACCAAATGGGAATCTTGTTAAAAGTATAAATTTGGTGACACCTACTTTGACAGCACCTCCTCCTCCTCCACCATTACCTCCTAATTTATGCTACGAAGAGTATTTTGAAACTCCAGTTGTAGAATCAAGTTCGGATTCCCAAATGGATGTTTCACCTTCTCCTAGTAATATAATAGTTCCTCCTTCAGTCCAAGCTACTTCTCCTATTACTACGCAAGAATTAAGCTTTATTCCACTCCACCTCCAATGGCTTGCTCATCTCCAGTAATTCCAATATCTGGTTTATGTGCTGGTCCTCCACCACCTCCTATGCCTGAATTATATGATGCTTTTCCACCACCTATGTCGAACGTATACCCAGGACCACCGCCACCTCCTATGCCGAACGTATGCCCAGGACCACCGCCTCCTCCTATGCCTAGCTTATGTGCTGGCCCTCCACCTCCTCCCATGCCTGGTATGTGTCCACCACTAATACCTGGTATGGGTCCTCCACCTCCTCCTCCAATGTTTGGTATGGGTCTCTCACCTCCCCCAATGTCTGATATGGGCCCCCCTCTGCAACTTATGTCAGGTGCAGGACCTCCGCCGCCACCACCACTGTTAGGAGATTTAAAAACAGGTATACTACCCCCACCTCCACCAATACCTGGAGGCCCAACGCCGCTTCCTGCACCTCCAGTTGGTGGATGGAATCCTCAACGAACAAGTGAGTCATATACACAGCTCAAATACATTTAAAATCTTTATTTAACTTACAATTTAAAATTTTAGAAAACCATTGTCACTAATTGTGTACTTGCCTAAAGTATATTAATTTAATATTTGTAAATCAAATTTCAATTACAAATATATACACATTTCAAAAATATATAAAGAAAGATGAGAAATAAATAACTTATAAACAATACAAACTATAATCTGCTAGAAATCAGGTTCATCATTTATGCATTCTGATAAACTTTTTGTTTTATAACGGCGGATGTAACCATAATCTTCCATTTTCACCAAATATGTCTGACAGTGTTTATTACAAATCTCTGAGTCTGAAATAATTATTAACTATTTTTTACAGCTTTAAGAAAATCACCTGTAAACCCGCCAGTACCTATGAAACCATTATACTGGACCCGAATAGTTATACCAACCGTTGCGTTCGCAGTACCTGTACCACAACCTCTTACTTCTGAAAAGCCTCTTTGGTTGTCTTTAGAGGAAACTAGAATTCAAAATCTAGAAGAGTTTGCAAATTTGTTTTCACGACAAGTTATCGTAAGGAAACCAGCAAAGAAAAAAGTCGAAGGAAATCCAAAAATTAAAGCTGCGAAAATATTAGACAGTAAAAAGTCACAAAACGTTGGCATTTTAGCGCAAAGTCTTCATGTTGAGTTTACCGAAATAGAAAATGCTGTTTACAATTTTGATACTTCGGTTGTTAGTCTAGAAGCACTCCAACAAATTTATGAAGCTGTAAGATTTGTTTTATATATTTTGATAATGTTTTTAAAAATATGTTTGATTATTTTGTGTTTTTAGCGAGCAAATTCGACAGAGTTGGAACAAATTAAAAATCATGTTGAAACTCAACCTACGATACCTTTAGATAAACCAGAACAATTTTTATATGATTTATCAGAAATATCATGTTTTGCTCATAGAATATCTTGTTTTATGTTCTTAGCAGAGTTTGAAGACTGTATATCCACAATTGATGGTATTTTAGCTAATTTAAAACACACTTGTGAGGTAAGAAGTGCATAAATCATTTTTATTCAACTGTAGTGCATATTTGTTAAGTTTTTGCACCCCATACCTTTTATAATTAGAATCAGCTGAATAAAACTCTGCGGCTTAAGATCTTATGTCAGTATCCAAAGTTAAGAATATAGTTTATTAGTTTAATATATATATATATTTTTAGTTTATAATGAATAACGATAACTTAAAAGTAGTATTATCGATTATATTGACACTGGGAAATTACATGAATGGTGGCAATATGCAACGTGGTCAAGCTGATGGGTTTGGTTTAGAGATATTAGCGAAATTAAAAGATGTCAAATCAAGAGAAGGCCAAGTTACACTTCTACATTTTATTGTTCGAGCTTATATGCAACAATTAGATGATCCATTAGCGTCAACAGTTACTCTACCTATACCCGAACCTGGCGATATAAATAGGGCTGCAACTGTGAATTTTGATGATGTACACAAAGATTTAGAACACATTAAGAAACGTTTAAATGGTACTTCATTTATAAGAAATAGTATAATGCTAATGTGTTTAAAACATTTCAATTTTAGTTTGTGAGAATGAAACAAAAAAAGTCATTGCACAATCTTCCGAAGAAAACGTACAACCATTTCAAGAGAAAATGGAATTATTTTTACAAAACGCTGAGAAACAATTGGGCAGTGAATTTAAAATTCTCGAAGAATGTAAAGTGAAATTTTTGAATATAATGAAATTTTATGACTTTAAACCGAAATCAGGGACTTTAGAATCTTTTCCACCCAACGAATTTTTCTGCTTATGGTCACAATTTTGCGTTGACTTCAAAGATATTTGGAAGAAAGAACAACAAAAACTGTTCATAGAAAAGTATGTCCCATTTTTGGTTATTTTCAAATGTAATATATGAGATGTACAACATATTTTTTATTTAAGAGTTAAGCAACTGAAACAAAGACAAGAAGAACTGGCTGCTGGTGTTCCTAAAATGAAGAAGAGAGAAGGAGGCCTAAAATCGAAAATTGAAAAACTAATGGCATATAAAAATTTATAAATTATTCATTTACAGATCTTATATATTTTTACATCATTTTTATTGTTTTTTTTAACTTAATAATTGTTTAAAAAATGAACCAGTGAGATAGTATTACCCAGGGTAGTTAGGTATATTATATTGGGCACAGAAATATTAATTATTTATTTTATTTTACTGTTTAAATATCAGTTTGTCTTTCAGTTATTATTAAAGATAGAAATCGTTGAATCTATTAAATTGTAATCCTCAAAAATCAATATGTATTATTTTTGATTTTTGTAATCCCTAAAATATAAACAGATACGAACGGGGCAAAAATGTGTCCTTGCCCTGCATTTAGTATTATTTAATATATTTGTAAATAAGAATGTTATATAAAATATTTATGTTCAAATTATATCAAATTTTAATATGTAATTAGAGTTGGAATACAGAGATTTTATTTATAAATTTGGTTTTTAATATTTTGTCCAAAATGTAATGATGTAAGCGCGTTATTATTATTTTCATTTTGGTAAAATATTTTGTATAAAATTCTAAAATAACAATATTTATAATTGCACTGTAAATAAATAAAATCGTTATCGCTGAAAAGTTATACATATATTTAAAAAATACATATGAAACCTGTTTTTGTAAATATTATGATTAGTATAATTTCGGAAGTGGCAGCTAGATAGCACTACGTGGATTATAAACGATGCCGCCATGTCAATGCCTCCAGTTCGTGTCGAACCGTATAACTGCTTTGCGTTTGTCAGTCATCCGGCATCTATCGTTGCGTATTGTGTATGGGGGTATCCCAAAAAGCATGCACTTGTTATGTTTTTATCGTTATAGTGACTGAAAACGATCATCTGTGCTAGTGTTTTATTTTACTATTTTATCGGCGAGTGCAATTGTTTTGTTATATTTATTTTCCGGTGTTTTTCTTATACAGCACACTCGAAATCTTTACGAGAGTGTAATCGGTGCTTTATTTATGTTGGTGTTATAGTTTTTAAACGGGACAAAAGAAAGGGGTGTATCTTTTTTTGTTGAAGTGCTCATTTGGACGATTAAGTTTTGTTTTGTTCAATTTATTTATTTTTGGATTTGGGCTTATCATGTGGACTTCGTTTTAATGTTAAAAGGTAAGCATATACATTTATAATACTGATTCTAATTCTTTTGTTGACTATCTACTTATTTATGTGTTAGTGTAAGGTTCAAACTTGTTAGTTTGCATAACGATCTAACGAAAGAATGATAAATATTATTATTTGATTTGTATGTCTGGGCATTACTAGATAAAATAAAATATAACATATTTTTCATTACTAGGTTAGGGATGGGATAACATTGTAAATTTACTTTAAAGATTCTTACGAAATGCTTTTAAAAAACTTCTAACTTAGAATTAAACTACTTGCATTTAGATTATTGTAATAATAAACCTTAATATACCATAGTGGTATATAAGCAAGTTTTGTTTTTGTTATTATATTAACAAATTTATAAATCCTGCATATCAGGAATGTTTAAAATACCATAATGAATCATGATTTTTTTTAATATACTATAACAAATCGACATCAATATAGGATTTGTGTATGCGAGCTTTTTTTTTTATAATTCTTTACAAATTTGAAATATAGAACGATTTTATTACTTGTTGACCATATTGTGCTATAAAAGTCGTGAGTAAACACCGTAAAAGATTTGGATGAGGATATAAGTTATCATTAATAATTCTAAAAAAAATTATAAAATATTTATTATGATGAATGAATAAATCACTCAACCGTTTCAATAAAATTTCATAGTAAAATGTAATGACTAAGTAATTTGATTACGGGTCATTTTCAATGTCAGCCCGAATTAACCACAGTCTGCGTACGACTATAATCAATACTATTTTATTAAAAAATATCAAATATATTATTTGTTATTGTATAAGGGGATTTTTTAATTAATGAAACATTTCAAATATACGTTAAGATATCAATTCTTTCAAAATTCTAATACACTAAAAATATTATTTGTTGACCAGAACTTTAAAAACTGTTTTATTTAAATTAATAAAAACAATTAAAATATAGATTTTAATAAGATAAAAATAATATTTGTTGACGAGAACTTTAAAAAATGTTTATAGTCGGAATTAGCATTTAGAAAATTATGAATAATATTCAAGTTAAAAAAAAAACCCACGCCACCATTAAGAAAATACACGTTTATATGCGTCATTTGGTCATTTTTTTGTCTTGTAAGTTTGAAAGTGTCAAAATATAATTTGTATTGTTTGAATCCGCTCTTGGAGCATGCATATTTGTATAAGAAAATCTGAATATAAAATTGCGATGTAGCTTATTTTTGTGTTGGTGTTTTGTGTTCAAGGAGTATATTTGTTGATATTATTACAAAACATTTGTTTTGGCATTGAACTATGATCATTCGGTCAATAATCGTTCGAATTGAATGTATTTATTTATCCATAGTGTTATGTGTTCTCTTATCACCATCAGCTTCTAAACAACCACACACTCGCGTATAGGCGCGTGAAAATATATTTAATTACACTTTAAATAGGTATATAATATAATTTAAATTTAATGAGTCTATATTATCATTTATATAACAGTGATAGTACTATCACAACTATACGTTCACAAATATAATCATGGATTCTTATCTAATGGCAGCGTGCTGTCTGTGACACTATCGTAATTTCTAATCAGTGGTTTATTTTTAGAGAGCATTTTTTAAACCCTACAGAAATTCATTCATTACTAAAAATTGTTTTGTTATGATTATTTTTTTTTTATATATAATATGTACTGATTGATATAAATTAGAAATATATAAACATTTGTAGATAATATAACTGACATAATCTCATATATCACATTAAATTCGTTTAAAGAACAAAGTTGTCTAAGTGTGTGTGCTTCTGTAACATTCTTGAATTTAAAACATTCTTTCACACAAATTCATTTCACATCGCCTTGATTCCGTTAATGTAAATATATTATATACTTGGTTACATGTTGATCGCTCGTTCGCTAGTCGTAAGAGCAAATTTTGTCGCCTCTTCTCCTCTGAAGGCACAGAACCGATTGCAATTTAATTTGGCACACATATTGTGTAGATGCCCGATTGAATCCACTCACATTATAAACCCAATCAGTACCGTACTTCAGGAAATATTAAAAATTAAACTATAAATATAGATATCTTAGATTGCTTACTATGTTATTGTTGGTTTAATTGTTATATATAGAAATTCGTCATGCCAAATTTTAGACATGTTTGTTTTTCCTTGTATATATAAACATGTATGTTTGACTTTTGGTCAATTGTGCACGGTCGATATAGTGTTCGGTCAGTGGAACAAGACAGGCCTACGATATTAGAAGTTCTTTATTATATGTTTGCTAATCTAGAACGAAACCTTTTTATTTGTCTTTTTCAAGTGCTTTGAGCTTCTTCGTTCTCTTGCTAATTTGGTATGTCGTACTTCTAATCCTGTGGTTTGTCACTTTTATGGTTCGTCGCAGTCTCAGAATACACCAAATGGATATGCGGTGGATATGTTTTTGCGAGTGTTGCTCTACGGAAAATATCGATTTTACTATTGTAAAACTGACTTTGTTCTAGACAGATTTGAATACGAAAGTCAATTTGTGTGTATGTGTGATATTTGTTTCTAATATACGAGATCTCGTATGAGATATAAGATTCTTGCTTTCTTTCTGTTTCTGCGTATGCATTCAGTCAGGCATAAGCTAGTTTGCATTCAACCAGCAAGCAAATACATTTTATCCCGAAGTATATTTACACTAACTTCATGTGCAATCAATACTGTTAACCGTGTACCTATCTATGAAATGAAATCACCAAGGCTAAGACCTTTATAATATATATATATATATATATATACGTGTACAGGAATCTAATATGTTCGTTTCTATATTTTATATTTACATATATTTGCTTCTGCTTACGTATCTATATGGCAAAAATATATTCAATTCTATTCAATTTATCTACTGATATAGTTTATTTTTATAGTCGAACGAACAAATAGCGAGTTGTTCAATTTAACGAATTTTTTATGGATATAGAAAAAGTTAAATAGAAACATTTGTTTGAACCAAAACAATAATTTTAATTGTATTTTCATGGTCGGTTTAGCACTTTTCATGTAATAAATTTAGTCAAACTGGTTTAAGCAAATTATTTATAATAAAGTATACAAAAAGTATATGCTATTTTCTTGAAAAGGTATATTTATACTTGTCGTTTCATTAGCTATTAAAATAATATAAATAGTTCTTTTCTCATCGCAACGTAATAACATTTTTTGTGTTGAGACTTGCCGTATAAAAACCGGTCCACTAAAAGTACACACTCTTTATTACGATAATAAGATACCAATTTTCATCCGAAGATATATAGATATTACTTTTATACTTCTTTAGTATAAATCCCGTACTTATGCACTTTCGTTGGTGTAATTTTATTGCATAATTTAACGTCTAAATAATTGAAGAATGTTATCTTTTATGAAGCACATTTTAAAGTGAAAATTTGTGAATATTTATTTATTTTTATATATTTATATATATATATATATATATATATATATATATATATATATATATATATATATATAAATATAAATATATATATATATATATATATATATATATATATATATATATATATATATATATTTGTGTTATGTTTGGGCAAAAAAACTCGTTTTCCCTATTAATTTATTTTGTTATCTTATATTATTTTATTTTATATATGTTAGAGGTTATGTTGGGGTAGTGCGATGTGCGACATGAGTCTGCGCAATTTGAACTTGAATAACGCGTTCAATAATATAATACTGGATTGCGGATGTTGGTTTATTCTTGTGAAATTCATATTAAAAATACGTGAATTCTAATTGCAGCATTACTTTTCATATCACTATGTCTTTTAATTATGAATATTAAAAAAAAAACTTTGAATAAGCTATTGATGCAGCTTAAATTTTATTGCTGCTTCCATTATCATAATTATAAAAAAAAAACATTTTAAACTAATGGAAAATGCATCCCTGTGTTGGCGTATTTTACACATTTATATTCGCAACTTGCAATGCAGCATTTATTTATAAATCAAACTAATTTAGTTTGAATTTAATACACATATATGTTTAGGTAGTATTGAAATTATTTATATTTATTTGATTTTATAATATATATGTTCGATTCAATGTCAAACAGTGATTTGTCTTTTAAATACTAAGTACGTATGTTAAACGAATAATTGCTCTGGGCTATGTAGGAACTGTTTCATAGTTTAACTCAGTGGTACTTAACCAGACATGCACATATGTCTTAGAATTGCGAGTTCATTCTCTGGGGATGCGGAAACATATTTAGAGAACTCAAGGAGTGTCGGTTAGTGAAAAGATTAAGAACCACTGCTCTAAGCGAATGACTCCTCTTACAATATTTTACCTTTGAAATGTCTTTTGACTAAATCTATTTGTCACAATAGATATTAAATGTAAAATTATTTAAGTCTTTTATTTGCCTGTTAAACAATTGAAAGACATAGTTGATGCGATTTATTAAATATAATTTCCTATGGCAATATAAATAAGAAAAGTATGAATTTCAATAGCAATTTTCTTGTAATTGGTGCACTTTTTGAAGAAAATTTTCAAACAAAAGTTACGCGAAATATTAATATCTTCCATTTTAATTCTGACTATTTTTACTGTAAGTGCAACCGTTTTGGAGATATTGCATAAAAAATCAATTTTATTATGGCGAAAAATGAGTTTGTATAGCACAGTTGGCAAATATTGCAAAATTAAAGCAACTTTGAAGCGGTGATTATGCAAAATTGGTTCGAAATATTCATATATCGATTTACCCACTGAATATATGATTCCATATGCTATCTGGTTCAATATTGTGCTAGTCACATTTCTTTTATAAATATATAAACAATATTTGCCATGGCCATGATGCAAGCGATCAGCAATTCTCACATATCTTAATAATAATATAATTTATATTCACTAGAAACAAAATGACTGCATAAATTAAATAGTTTTTGACGGTTTGTCTACAACCATATCGTCAACATTAATTATTCTACCCGTACAATTTTAATGAAATAATTTATTTAACATTTATAATTATACTTTCATACATCCGGTCTGATAAAATCAACTTGTATAATACTAATACTTATTTATATACATACATAAGACACACATGCATGTTAGATTCTTCTTCTAGTAGTAAAAAAAAGGTATTATTTTAAAAACTATCAACATATTATGATTCGTATTGCTAAACGTAGGTATTCGTTTTTTAGTGTAGATAATATTTATCTTTATGTCTGAATACTGACCAGCTGAGGTTTCTTTTAATGAGTATATATGTAGCTTCGCAACATTAATCCTTTGATTTAAAACGATCGTTGTAAGTATGTATAACGTTGCATTGGTTATACGAGTTCTATATCGTTACTGCTAACGAACATATAGGAAATATATATTTTCGTGTAATATATAATAAATAATACTGGTTTTAAATAAAAGTGCACCGTCTTAAGAACTTAATCATAAGCAATTAAATCAACTATTGTATCAACAATTAAATAAAAATAAACAATTTAAGAATTGACTAAAATAATGCTATGACGAACAAGCAAATTGAATACATGCCTAAATATTTTTTTTAATTACCAGACCAATAATTGTAATTGTAGAGTTTTTGAAATTTTCTAAAGTCAATATTTAAGATCGTGGTCTTTTGCGCTCAATAATACCGGAAATAAAGGGCCTAGTGGATATAAAATGTAAGTGACACGAATTGTATAGCTATAGATTATGTATACCAAATTTGATGTCAATTCGTTCTGTTTCTTCAGAGGAGAAAGAGCGACAAATTTGGTCTTACGAGCGACCAAGCAATCGACGACTATCATTCAAGTATATGAGTTATATATATTTTTGGTATCTTCGTTACTACGTATGGTTAGCTATAAATGTTTAGAGCCGTTGGTATTTTTAGAGTATTGTAAAAATATTCAATTTGAAAAGTATTTATTAAATTATGGTAGACTTCAACCTATTATAGTAGAAATTTGGACAATGACTTGAATGATATTTTTTAATAGTCCTGAAATATTGACTTTTTAAAAATGTTAGTAATTATTTCATATGTTAGCAATTCCATAAATGTCAGCTTAATCGAACGTGAAACAAATCGCTGCAGTTAACCAGCGCAACTTAAAACATAAACCAGTTGTTACGGATTAGAACAAATAAAAAACCGCATCAAAGTACATTTCGAAATCGAAGCAGATTGTACCCAAGATTCTTAACGGTCACATAATACGTATATGTATGTACGTTAAAGTGCACAGTGCACGAGTTGGAGACAGGATTTAGAGATACAATTCCTGTTCGGTAATCCTAGATAATTTATTGTTGCCGACCAGCGTCTAACTTCACACGAACAAGAACAGATAATTTTCCAACATATCCAATGTGTTTTGAACTATACGCGCACTACTGCCATCTGTGCAGTGTGCTGTGCATCATTACCCTTAATTTATATGTACGAGTTACGTTGTTGAATATAAATTATATATATATATATATATATATATATATATATATATATATATTATTAAATCTGTGTAAAATTTTTCTAATCCTAATACCCCCCCCCCCCCTCTCCCACCCTGCGAAGAATAATTTTAACCTAATTAAGTATCCAGTCGTCTATTCTATCAATATTCAATTTTACCACCGGAGATCGTAAATTTTTAAATAACATAATGGTCGCTTAGATATTTAATCGACACCTGGTGTATGAGCACAAAGCTTGTGTTGCAGTAATCGTTCGTAGTTTGTGCAGCTGGTATAGGCCAAATATCAAGTAGAACGAGTCCAGTGTCAAATCCACTCTAAATGGCATGAATTAAATTGATTAATCGTTACTCAAATCATCATTGATGAGCGATACTCGATTATTACCAACGTATCGTACATTTGAAAGCTGCTTAATCATGTTAGGGAATATTTTGTAACATATGATCATTAACCAGTACGCTAGAAGCATATAACAACGAAATTTATTTGTGGCAAGTAATTTACCTGATTTGTGTATACAAAGATTCTTCTCATCAAATTTACATATATCGACTTACAGTCTACACGAGAAAAAAAAAGCCACTCAAGCATCATATAATTTCCCTAGATAAAATCTGTGTTAAATATACTATATTGTCTATACTTAATATTTAATTATGAAGCTATATCTAGTTTTTGTTTGATTCCGGTAAAAGTATGTATAGGCCACTCGGAATAGCTTGAAAATACATACATACGATACATACATAACAAAAACACACATACAAACGTACTTACCCATACGCACAGATTTACTCACACATATACTACCCCCCCCCCCCCCCCCCCCCGTCACTCACATATAGAGGCGCGCGCGCACACAAACACACACACACACACGCAGACATATACATATAGACACATACAAACATAACTAGTTTTTGTTTGATTCTGGTATAAGTATGTATGTATGTATAGGCAACTCGGAATAGCTTGATGTGCGCAGAAGACTATTGCCACCATCACCGTACAATATACATGCTATTTTTATATGCTTGTCTTTTTCTAATATAGTGCAACTCATTCTTTCTTCTGTAGATATCGCGAGTCAAGCTATTCCAATTTACCTGTACATATTTAATAGTTTAGGTTTCCAATTGGGGAGCCACTGAATGATTGCCTCATTTATTAATGATAACGATCAGTTTCGGTATCAGTTCGATTCGTGTGGGAGTATATAAATTACACTTCATTAAACTTTTATTAAGCAGAAACAGTGCTTCGCAGATATAATTATTGTAAGAGTAAAAAAATCTTTCTTATCTCAGATGATTTACGCTTCTACTTTTACGTTATACAACTGCGACTTAGAGGACACGCGTCGAAAATGTAGGACCCACTGGTAACATTTTTAATAAATAGAAAATGCGCTTTATATTTTATGGAAGTGGTTTTCTCTGTTCTGATGTTTTCCGAACGCATAGATTTACTCCGTACGTAGTATACCAAAGAGCTAAAACATTCGGTTGTGTGTCTGTAAGTATCTCGAATTGAAAATGTTCTTTAAGAAAAATCTTCGTCTTTCATCGCCTTGAATCCAATTCGTGCCGCTCGTATTTTAAATCCGTAGTAGCTATATAATAAGTTATATAAACATCAAAAAATGTTTAATAAATTCCAGTATTTTTTGGTCTTATATATATTTTTTTCAAAAATGAAAACCTCAGACCATTAAAAATATTTAACAAATTCTAAATGCTATACCAATGCTTGTTTCTCTTAGTTATTGTCGAATGTGTTAAAATGAAAATGATCTTTTTTGTCGGTTTTATTTTGTTGTTATAGTTACGTTATTTTATAAGTTTTACAGTGGAATGCATATTATTTGATAATTTATAAAAAATTAACTTTTCCTATCGTGATTAATTGCAATTATGAAAGAAAGGGTAGTGCGTGCAGATATTTATTGTTATCGCAATGACCTGTGTATGTTATTTGAATATGTTCCCTTTGTCATAGTTTGGTTACCTTTTACCTACCTGTTCATTGTTTGTAGACTTTTTACGTTATGCTTTCGTGCTAGTTTCGTGACATAATTGATATACGAGTTATTTCAGCTAATTTGTAAATGTTGTAGTTTATCGCCAACTCTAGGGACATATTGCCCGAATTAGACATGTGTGTTATATTAAAACTATTTATGGACAGTATAACGTTTACCATTTATCATAATATATTCATTATCTGGAATCTTGTTCGTGTTAAAAACTTATAAAAAATTATCTAGTCATACACATGTATACACTATATCGTTTCTCATGAATTACGTTGATTATTTCACTTATATATATATATATATATATATATATATAATATATATATTATATATATATATATATATATATATATAGATATATATATATATATTATATATATATATATTTATTATAATATATATATATAGTACTATATATACTATTATATATTATAGATATATTATATATTATATAATCTATATATATAGATATATATATATATATATATATATATATATATATATTATATATATATATATATATATATATAATAGATATATTAATATATATAATATATATATATATATATTATATATATATATAGATATATATTATATATATATATATATATATATATTATATATATATATATATATATATATTAATATCTATATATATATATATATATATATATATATATAATATATATATAAATATATGATATATATATATATATATATATAGATCTATATTATATATATTATATATATATATATATATATATATATATATTTATATATCTATATATTATATATATATATATACTTATAATTAAATATATATATATATAGATATATATATATATATATATATAGTTATATATACTATTTATATATCTATATATATATATATTATATAGATATATTATATATATATATATCATATATATATATATTATCTATATATATATATATATATAATATAATATAATATATATTATATATATATACTATATATATATATATATAGTTTATATATATATATATATATATATATATATATATATATATATATATATATATATATATATATATATATATATATTATATTATATATATATATATATATATATATATATATCAAACTAATCTGATTGCACAATTTTAGAAATTCTAACCAATCACGATACTATTCGTGCTGGTCTCATTTAAAATCCGATAAGAACCATAATTCTAGAGCAGTGATGCGCAACCTTTTTCCTTCAAGGGCTATTTACATATCCACGGGCTGTAAATTGAAGGCACTAGATATTTTTTTGCATATTGAAAAATAAAACTACTATAGAATTAAAATTGCGAGCCGCAAACGAATTTGCGAAAACAAGTTGTTTCAGAAACTTATTCTACAACTAGCATTTATTTATACGTTTTGCAACATTTAATAAACAAATAGTTGTTTACCATTCGACATGATTTAAGATTCGAAATGCATGAAATATAACCTTGCATAAAGCTGTTATTAATATTTTTGCATGAATGATTATTTTTGGCACACCAATGCAAGCCAAAAGCAACAAAATAATGTTTCGTTATCTAATGTGTTCGTGTTATAACATTATTTTAGTTTGGAATGTTCTATTTTCAACAATATCAAAGAAAATATTCAATATTTCCTGTTACACGGTTTAGTGAAAATTATTTCTTCGTGATTCTAAGAATTTCGTGGCCAAGTTTAATTTTTAAATTTCATCTACATGAAACGCCACGAAATTGTCTTAAAACAAGCGCCAAAGTTCTAAGAAATTGAATAACTGACGATGTCGGTGTATTATTTTTAGCCGTATCTGTCTCCTGGCGTGAGAACTCAGAGCCGTCTTAGGATTGATACATTTAAGGCCAGTGTACATATTTAACCACAGAGTGAATGTTGGGTATGGCATAGCCTTAGTAACTGCTTTCTATTTGTGATTTAAACCGATCAGGGAAACACACACACACACATACACACGCAGATATTGTCATATTTAGTGATTTAATAATAATATACTATATTCACGAGTGTCTAGATACATTAACATATAATCCCTATAATGACTATTTACTTTCGCATTTACATATCTATTCAATACAATAACTTTACAGAGTTCATGAGGTTATTCGTTCGTTCCTCTTATCATTTTTTCTGCCACATTATACAGTGATTTATAGAATCATTTAGAAAAAATAGAATGACCGTGCGAAAAAAATAATTTTATATTCCACCGTTTGTGTATGGTAACATTTGGCGAAATGTGCCAGGCGTGCGAGAATACACTGTGAACTCAGTTATAGGTTATAGTCCCGTTTGCGCCAAATGTCTTTTAGTGTATATGATTAGAGTTTGGAGTTGGCGCTGGTAAGGATGAGAATACCATTCTGCAGAAACGTACGGGTTAAGTTTTCAACAATCGACCCCTTGCAATTTAAATAATTTAATTGTACTGGTTTCTGTTCTCATTGCGCATCCAAAAACATCCATCTTCCTTTTGGTTTAATTTTCCGGTGTTATATCATTTAATTCTATACAAACATTCAGTTTTAATTACCAAATATTAGTTTAACGATTTTAATTGTTTGAAATGTATATATAGGTGAGCCATCTGTTAGCTTCTTTTGAAGTGCGTGTTATTTCGGCAGTTTACAACATTGACGCGCTTGACTTTGATAGATATATGGTGTCAAACCTCCTTATAGTGGTTTGACACTACATATCTATCAATGTCAAGCGCGTCAGTGTTGCAAACTGTCGAAATAACACGTATTTTCAAAAGAAGCTAACAGATGGCCCATCCTATACAATCTAATTTTTACATTATCTAATTCTTACGATTAAATGAGACTAACTATTTTATTGATACAGTTTGTAAAGTTTAATTTTAATTATATATTTGGATTTGAATCTCAAAATGTTATTGAACCATATTCAGACAGATTTGTCTATAAGTAATTCAATTTCTTTCCAAATAAATTTATTTGGAAATATTTGGACTGTTTACTACTTTCAATTTTAACGACTTGTTTATAAAGCCATACATAAAGTCTTTTCCACGGGTAAGAAGAGGTGTCATTTGTTTCGGTACGTCTCCTGGGTGTAGCAAATAAAAAGGATGTTGTTGCCCTCTGATTTATTTACATACCAAGTCATAATATCGTCCGAGCGACAAATTCAACAGAACACATGTTTCGGCTGTGATATTGTGTGTTCGGCAGTCATATACATAGGTGGCTATAGGTACTTGTATTTTGTAAACAGGCAAACAAATTCTCGACCGAAATAGCATTCTGTGATGCATTCATGACTGTGTTAGTCGGTATGGAGCGTGTGAGAATTGCATATAAATATTTGAATTGAACGACTATTTCCTCACTTGGTATAGACCTCTTTACATTTATACGTTACGGGAGCTATACCATTTTAAATATTTCCTAGTCAATTTCATAAAAGCATTTTAAATGAGTAGCGCTCACGTTTTTATTAAAGTTTTAACCAAAAAAACAAACATTTGTATAACTTATTATATTTTGAAGAACTAGTGATTTTGTATTTGATTTCATAATAGTCAAACTATTTTAAACAAATATGCGAAATGATTCAAATCACTAAAGACACGAGAAAGATTATCGACGGCATTTTTCCAAATTCATAATAAGTATTTATTAATATTTTATATTAAAAAAAATATGTACTTAAATACCAGAAATAATTACGTAATAAATTTATTTTAAACGTTAAACGAATTCAAATGGGCGAAATTCACTTTTTAGCACACGTAACTATTTTTATTGTGAGACAGCGGATTCTGTTTCATTTTGTTGGCAACATAACAGATAATTAAATAGTAATTTTACACTGTCAAATCATGGATGAAATCATTATGGTCGCAGTAGCAATAATCGTATTAATAGAAGAAAGTATGGAACACATATTTTTGAAGGACAAAACAAATCAAGTGATTACATTCATATTCTAGAATTCGATTCCTTAGCTTCCTATCACGCGTGATTTGTACTCGGAAACTTTGATATATCGAATTCTTCTTTCGGAAATCGAATTCATGAATTCGATAACATTTACCGTCGGATAACGCCTTAACAAGAAGGAAAATATGAAATATATTTCACGTAGGTGTAACTATATACGCTATTTGGTGAGGCGACCGAATCAAATCGCGCGACCTTAATATGCAAACTATTCTAAAAACATTCCAAGTGTCATTATCCAAACAAAATTATTTACTATTTAGTTCGTATATACAAGTTGAGCGCTATGGAGATTTCGTAGTACTAAAGTACAAATATATTCAGAGAATGTATAATTATATAAATGATTACACACTTAATAATGTTTTTTAATAACATAATTATAGTTTCTTTGAAGTATCTATAAACCACAAATTTCGTCAAGTAGGTACAGAAAAAATTCCATAAAATATTTGGCCATCAGATTCTGTGTTGACGTTTATATGTAGTATATTCAATATATGCACGAGTAAAATCATTAAGATATGTGTTATCGTCACTTTATTATTCCAAGGTTTGTTCGTAAATTATCCAGTTTTTAAATAAATATAAGTAAATCATTAATTGCTTGTCATTGTAACTATTTGTTTTGAAGTAATATTGATTATAAGAGTAAATATTCCGTTTAAATAAAATAAATATCATTTGTATCATTGTTTTTATAATTGATTGTTATTGTTACTTTACTAAATTGTTTATTAAATCGATAGGTAGTTTAATTTTTTTCTGATGCAACTGTTACTTATTGAATTAAGCGATGCCAATGCTCAGAGCTCGCCCTGGGCGAGATGTTTGTCTGTGCCAATGCCTAAAGTTTAGCATGGCGAATTTATGTATAAATAAACAATATATGTACTTTAACCATCAATATCACTGATAATTTTCACAGCTGAAAAGGTTTTTATCCATTTCATTTATCGTAGTTTAGTAGTCATATATATATATATATATATATATATATATATATATATATATATATATATATATATAAACTCATATACTTGTATGTTAATCGTCACTTACTCGCTCGTAAGACCAGAATTTGTCGCTACTTCTACTCTGAAGATACTGAACGGATTGACACCAAATTTGATATATATATAATATATGTGTATATATTTATTTATTTGTTTTGGATTCAGAATAAAGAAAGATGAATTTTTGTTAAATAAATGTTTAATTCGACATACTTATAGATACACGACCGAATTCTGTACTATGCAAAGCGAGCTAAAAAGTGGAAAGTGAGGTGACATTTCACATCGTTGTTTATACCTTAGTACATTTATTCTAATATATTTTTTATCAAATCGCTTAGAATGCAGATGTGAATACGACACACGCACTTTCTTTCGTCTGAATATATTCTTATCTAAACATGTCATCTTTTGGCAATAGTACATAAAAATATTTTTATTTACATACATATATTTTATTTACCATCAGAGTATGTAGTGTTGCTTTATAAGTGCAACTGAAAATCACTTAACAATTCTATGAAATGTGTTGAAGCACATAAGAAAAACTGAATAGAAAACCGAAGTGTTGCTCACTTTGTTTTGTGAATACTGAATATGTTACACTGAGCTGCAATATCTGTCTATATATGTATGTATACCTACTTGTAACGCGTGAAGTAGGTATTGATGCAGGTTTTTGTATGCGAATGAAAAGTGATTTCCTATTTATTGTAAATGTTGATTGGAATGAAGTGTGTTTTCAGGTGCGAAGTACCACTCTATTTACAATCATGAATCATATTATTAGTATAAATATAATTTTATTTATTTAATTACTAGTCATATATTACAATTATAAAATTTGATTGAAACGAATATTTAATTTTTAAGCAAACTAACATTTGTAATTGAAATGATCGATGCAAAAAATAGTGTTTCCGTGAGACTAGTATCGGTCTTGGTCTCAGTACCGACGAGACTTTCGATTATATGACCTTGACAATTTAGTAGCAAGCAATTGGGCGTTTAATCGTTTTATGCTCGGACTAGTTCGTGTATCTCTACTATTATCTACTGTAGGTACTTTGCATTGGCCACTAACCACGTGATACTTTCAAGGTCATACAATCGAGAGTCTCGTTGGGACCGAGACTAGTTTCGCGGCAATACTACAAAAAATTATTATATTGCAGATTTTCAATATTGACTGTTAATTTCGCCAAAATAAAATATTTATAAACAATAGCTACTTTAGCCTTAAGATATTTTAGGTACATATTAATAAATGTTTAATAATTTACGAAACGTTTAAATAGATATTATTTCCGGTATTACAAAATGTGCAACTTTAGTAAAAAGTATTTAAATAATATAAGAAATTAGTACAGCAAATTTGCATAAAATGTTCGTTTATTAATCTCGAAACGTCAATCAAACCGTAACCAAACCGTTTTAAGAGCACTGTTTAGATTATATCAACAACGCAAAACATGTAATATAATATTATACACAATCCAGTTATGTCATATGACGTGGCTAACATCATACATGCAATGAGTGTTTATTGAGCATTATTTCGATGTACGGCCACATTTTACGAATTAATGTTGCGTTTAAATGTAACTATCAGTATCAATTGCTGGTCTGTTCTATGTACCACGGCTCTGCAGCCATGACATTGGTATGTGGCATGTGCGAAGCACAATCATTTTGCAGAAAGCGTTATTCACTTAAATATTTCTATTGGCACTGTTAGGCTATTTGTTTTAATTATTATTAAATGTTGCACACATAAGGAAAGATATTTAGTAGTTTACTTCATAGATAAAATAATTACGACCTAATTGTAATGGTTCCTGCACTCATTCATATTTGTTTTATTGAAATTAATTACTCACGCATTTGTTATAATTATTGTATGCTAATCTATGTTATGCTAGTGATAAATTAGATACTTTATGTTGTTTATTATAAATGGAAGTTTATGCGGTATTGTTGATTGTTTAAGAAAGTTTCTTCTGTCTCATAGCCAATCGGAGAATATTTGTTAGATGTTGTGAACTGACAGTTAATTTAATTGTATAAGCTATTATTTCTAGGATTTATTAGTCTACTTAAGTTTTTATCTATATATTATTGTTAATTTATGTTTTATTTGAATCACAAACAATAGGCAATACAGTGTATAGAATCGGTTTGGTATTTTAATATAAAAACTCTTAACCGGTTTGAATAAGTTGTTGGTTTTAATTTTTAGTAAACACTGTAAAATCTTCATGACTTTATAGTATAAATAATAACGGAATTATCTTCGTTTCTATATTTATATTTCGGTTTTTTGCGAAAAGAATATATTAAAACTAAAAATAAGTGGTCCTTACGTGTATTTCATAGATATTTTATCTTTGGGTGTTCCAGTCTATAGTCGCTATTATTTGTAATATAAAACCTCATTTCCGTTTAGTATGATTAAAAATACATACAGCGTTAATGCATTTAAAATGTTTACCTACATTTCCAATAATGACATATGTGTCATAACAGAGAACGCGTTGTAAAAAATTAAGTAATATGTCCATTTACTGCACACACCATTATTTCGTTTCCTATTAAAAGTGGTTAAGTTTGTTTTACATTTTTTTGTAATGTAATTGTTTGCGCAATAAAATATTGTGTGCCTGAGTATTAATTCATCTTTAATACATATATACATACATATAAATTCTTTGTACCATGAATGAGTGCGACGTAGCAAAACGTACCTATGCAATTTATCGCAATAGAGAAAAAGCATTTGTACGGTTTCAATAAAACAGAGTAAACGATATAAAATTAGTTTCAACGAAGTGTAAATATCACGTTCCATTATAAGTTGAATGCGGTTACGTTTTTCGCGTATAACAAAGTTCAATTATCACGTTTTTCAAACCTGTTCTATGAGAACGATTCAATCTCGGTGTCACCGATAATCTCCGACAGCTAGGCGAGAAACGCGATACTGGCATCTTATGTAGTACGTATGTGTGTGCCTTCTTGGCACTTCTTGGTGCCTGTGACTTTATATCTCCTTAGTTCATACATATATGTTTTCGTATTCACGTTCTTGCTTTACCTATAGCGCTTACTCATACGTAAAATCTATTTTAAACTTTAATTCAACCACCCACATTCTATTTCCGGTTGAAATATTTGAGAATATGTGATGGTTTCTGTCTAGCGTGTGTCTGTTATAGCCGACAGATATTTACCTATTTACGCCATAACCCAAATAATGCACTTTTGAATGTGTTTCAGTTTATTTGAAATGTAAAGGTTTATATTAATAAAACAAAAAGTATATACTTATACATATTTTTCTTTGTTTACAGGTAAGGATTAGAATTCAATCTATTTTCTAAGATATCTATCTACAAGGATGGATTTATAGACGTAAGTAAAAATAACGCATATGAATCAAATAATATAATTTCCGTTGTAAATAATTTATTGACTAACTGAACCCCGTAAACTTTCAATATAAAATAACAATGGCAAGCGAGTTTAAAGACTAATAAAATACTATGAATTGCATATACCTAGGCGTTATTTATTAATAATATTAGAGATACGACAGCAGAGAAAATTACTTACACTAGATACAAAGCGCGCATTTATCAAAGATCGATATTCGATAGATATTTAGCAGTTCTTGGAGTGTTTTTGTTAGTTTAACATTAATTGGATTCTACTTTTAAATTTTGTTTACAAAGAATTCTAATAGTTACATTGAGAGAAAACTTATCTTACGGCTAGTGTTTTTAGTTATTTGACTGAATTGTTATTTTTTGGGTAAACATTTGTCGTTATTAGGTTTAATCGTGGAAAATATATTTAATTGTGTCTAATGAAATATGATACAATAAAATCTTTATTTGGTCGTATCCAATTCTACAATTAGTAGGAATCAATTCTTATTTCATTCATGAACATTTTTCAGTGTATACTTATTGTCTTAGAAAATGAGGGACTCTCTTAAATTAAGCGACAAAGTGCACTCGCTAAAATACATCATGAAATTGAAATTTTAATAAAATTAGTACCTAGTTAAGCCACCTTGATCAAAATAGTATTTCGTCGTGCTGTATAACTTTAATAATTAACACAATATAGCAGGAATATTAATGGGAATGATTAATCATTTAGTAATAAATGTAAGAAAACAAAAGATTTTCCATAAACTATTATTTTACAAAGTACACCTTACCATGCAACATCTTTTTAAAGTCTGGCGAGACAGTTTCAGACCGGAAGACATTGACCCGACACTAAACGTACCTTATTAATTAAAGTTCGCCGCGTATACAGTCGCACACTTTACACCTAAACGTGTTCTATTATCGTGTGAGAATTTCAACAGTTTTTATCTGCATCAAAATTGAAACCAACATTCGTTTGTTGAACACACATGGACCATAGTTCCTTTTCACACAAACATTATCTTGAATGCATATGAACATATGAAAAACGAAGTAGAATGACTATAACATTTTAATAGTTAAGTAGTCAGAATTGCTGTTGCACACGCTTGGTTGTCATAGGCATAGGAAAGCTAGGTGCATCATGTGATGTTATTAATGGTGCATGTTGCGGTCGTATTCTTTTTAACCCTCTGTCTTATGCCGCTTTACCTTCTTTTTATTTCTTTTGCTCATTAAACATTATGATCCCAGATGGTTGCGTTGTCTAACATTGCCTATAGATTTTAAACACGTCGACTACATATTCAGTTATATTGCGTCTTTTTTAGAAAATTATACCTAATTACTATTGGATATTTTATAATAAATAAAATGTATATTCTTTTCCCCTTTTCTCCAAATTTATTTTGTCATTTATTTACATTATGGCAATGATTACTAGTCACAATTGATTATATTTTCCAGTCAGGAACTGAATACTGATCCAGTATAAAGAAATTCCAGTTGCACTTTTTCAAAAATACAATAAAGCATAAAACTTGTGCGATTTTGAGCAAATCTGTAATACTATAAGAAGAATCTGTTACATTTTCAAAGATATAAACTATTTTTATATATTTCCAAATCAAACATTAATTCAATTTATCTAAATATAGTTCATAATTTACGAAATATACTTAAAATCTGTTTTTTCTTCTTTCTTCTTCTTCCTCTTCTTCTTCCTCTTCCTCTTCCTCTTCTTCTTCTTCTTATTCTTCTTCTTCTACTTCTTCTTCAGCTTCTTCCTCTTCTTCTTCCTCTTCTTCTTCCTCTTCTTGTTCTTCTTCTTCTACTTCTTTTTCAAGAATTTTTTAACTGTATCATTAAAGACGGTAATCAAATAATATAATTTTCGTTGTAATTAAATGAGTAATTGATTTATGCCCAAAAGACAAATACAGTAACAAATTAGGTGACAATCACTGCGGGTTGCATATGCGCTGGCGTTGTATTATTAATATAATGAGTAAATGACGAAAACGTAAAACTATTCGTTTGGAATAAATTACAGCAAGGAAAGTTATTGCGAAATAAAAGTACACATTCCCATGATTTCGTCATTTTCGGCGGGTATTCGCCAGTATAAATAATATTGTTTGAAATTTGAACCCGCACATTATTTTTAGACTTCTTATTGCTGTAGCCAGTTTTTATATCAGATTTTTATTGCAGGATTTTTTATCATCATAAACTTTGTAGACATCTTGGTGTTTTGTAGAAAAACATTTAAATAACTTTGTGTATTTGAAAAATAGCTATAAACTTATTTACCAAACAAGCCTTGCATTTTCACATGTATTCTTAAAGTTTCATATCTTCTTTTCAACACAAACTGTCGTCTGTTTTTTTCTATCTTCACTTGTAATCAAAACCTGAATTACTATTAGAAACGAAACAATGATTTTACGCAGTTGAAATGGTTTTAATTCAGGTGTATCAAACATTTAGTTTTCTATACGTTCATTTATTTTACAAATAGTGAGTCATTTGTTCCAACCAGCTAGGCGTGACACAATGATACAAATAGAATTCTATTTCAACATTCAAATGATTAATTACGTTCAAGGCAAGCGAAGTAAATTCAAAATTTATAGAGATTCGCTTATTTTTTGCCCGACTGAAATTTTATTGTGTTTTTGTCTTATAGAAATATTTGACCATATTTTTTTGTGGCTAAAGCATTGTTTATGATATGGTACGTCCATGCGGAGTCTAGTTGCATTAAATTGCGAATTGGTTTAAGTCTTTATTGCGACATCTCGTTACTATTTAAGCTATGTATGTATTTTAATTTTATTTTGTATAAGGAATATGAGATGCCAATGTTTGGATTAGATCCAAATCACTTTATTACTAATATAAGTATGCAGTATAATACCGGTAAAGTAGTTGACGATATGGATTGACGCCAAATGTTCAAATCTGAAACATAAAATAATATTTAAGTACATTTTGTTTGGCAGGGCTTCAAATTTTATTATATATGTTTGGTTATTTTTAGAGATAAATACCATTTTTTATTTTTTCTAAATAACGAGGAAAAAGTAATAAAAATACCCAAATACTAAAATTGAAATATTTCTTAAATGTTTCTTTATTATCGCATTATATAATTAATAAATTAATATAGCTAGTACTTACCGTCGCAAATCTTTTACAATATAGATAGATCTTGTGGATGAGTTGACTTTTTAGTACTTCGATTTTTTAAAATTTAGGATACCAAATTTAGCATTCCTAAATATTATTATCAAATTCATGTTATTTGTTATATTTATATCCGGAATTACGTCAACATATAACGCTTATCTCATGAAACGAAAGCAATTCAAACAAACGTGTTTCGTGATAAAAAAAGTATTAAATCATAACCAACCAAACAAATATACCAATAACAATGAAGCGACATCTATATTATGTAATGTCTGTATGGGAATCTATCTATGCGAAAGTTTATGGTCGTTGTAACAAATGAACAAGAGTCAGCGATCCAGAGAGACAACTGCGATAGAAATTCTAATATCAAGAGATCACGACGAGGCAACGACAACGGACGTGGACTTGGCATAGAATAAACAAGAGCCACACAGTATTGGAAGCCAGGGAGAACGTGCTGGGTTTGTTCTTGTCGGGTCAGCGAACGAAGCAGCGGCATCACCCCAACCACCCCCGCCGAAATCAAGACGATAGGAAACTAAAGAACTCTAAAATATAGGCGAAATTTCATTCATGAGATTGAACGTACGCGAAACGATATCTTTAGATACTCGAAACGCTACTTGAAAGACATAACCGGAAACATACATTGATTTTCTATTGTGTTTACTCTGGTGAGATATGAGATGAAAGTTTTAGTAGGATTTTAAATTGTCTTGTATTGGAGATTGAAATTGTTTAAAATCGATAACTATAGAATTTTATATGAACAATGACGTACTTTACGGATATGTATATATGAATAAGCTACGGGCGTCCGTGGTCTAGTGGCTTACACTTCTACTTCACAGTAAGTTTACCTAGTTCGAAACCCGCCTAGGTCAAATGGAATATTTCACGAGTGATTTAATTGGGGAAAACGGTACGTTGGCAGGTTTCATCGGATATTCCGGTTCCCTTATCTCGGAAAACATACACTACATACATATACATGCAACTCCGATAATTTCAGGATTCTATATTACATACAAATACAGGGAGTCAGGACTCGGTCTGGTTAGTTTAGGCACATACACTAGTCACAACAAATATCGGCCACGCACACAATACGCTGAAAATAGCACAGTCCCTATAGCAGCGCACACAATAATAATAAAAATCTATAGGAGAGCTGGATCACACCTTTCGAAGTTCCCGTATATACCTTTGTTTATCATGACTTAATATTGTGTATGGTAGAGTAAACATATAAGAGGAGAGTGACTACTGTGGAATTGTAGTTTCTGAATCGTATTTGTTGTAGCTTCAGTAAATAAAATACCAGAACGACTTTGATATAAGATAACTCTCAGTACGCAAGGGGTAAATATTTTCTTTTGTTTAAATAAGTATATATTACGATTTCCCAATCTTTTTGTCAATGATGAATGTTTAATGCCTATATCATATTCCTACAAGGTGTTTTAATTAAAATAGTTTCAAAAGTTTGCTTCACTATACCCAAGAAAACAAAAGCAAGAACCCCCCAAGATAAGAACCCAACCAAACGTCGAAATCAAATTGCTGTGAATGCTGTATATAATATGACAGTTTGAAACACCCAGCCAGTTATAAGATATGATCCTTATTTCTATTTGTTATTTCGCGTATCGCCACTCACATCATTTGGAATCAGGGTCTCTGTATTTCCATTTATCTTTTGGGTTATTGTTTGTACTTCAGCGTATCAGAAACACGGTACTGTTTTCTCCTTGGATATCTCATATTTACACGACAGATTCACTAGCGTTATATGTACCGGGATAAAAGTTACCTTTTCGTTTAGAGTTGTGGTAATGGAAAATTGTCTCATTCTTTTGAGCAGCCTCTTTAAGAAACGTAATTTATAGAATTTAGTTCAAAAAGGTTGAGTTTTCGGTTTGCTTATTTATTAAAATAATAAATTTTTTTTGCACTTAAGGTTGAGAAGAGAACTTGATTTTGACATTTATACATCCTGTATTACTAGTCAAGGTTAATATTAAACGCATTTTAAAACTATAAATTATACTACATTACGTTTTATATCAGCGGAGGATATTTTATAATGCAAGTCGTTAAATATCCTTTTCATAAAAAATTGTTGATGTTTTTAATTGAAAGTTAAATAGGTATATGATATTTTTAACATTATTCCCAGGTCAGGATTACACAATTTGTTAAATAAAGCATCTTATGACGTAATTGTACAGAATCGCAATATTTATTTTGTAACTATATACCTAGTATGGTTATGAGCTACTGCTTTACGAATTTATTATCTAATACCTATTCGGATTCGCCCATAATTTGGTGTTACGGTTATGGACTTATTTATTCTTAGAAAAAGGTGTCTGTGAATGTATCGATATTATAGCCTTAGGATACTTATATCTATGTATAGGATAGGTCATCTGTTAGTTTCTTTTCGAAGTGCATGTTATTTCGACAGTTTGCAACATTGACGTGCTTGTCAAACCTCCGCTGTAAAAAATGGACTGTTTTACGCTTGAACAATAATTGCAAACAGTCGATATAACACGCACTTCAAAAAGAAACCAACAGATGGCACATCCTATATATATATATACATATATATATATATATATATATATATATATATATATATATATATATATATATATATATATATATAAAAGATAATGATAAATGACTTCTTTTGCATTCCATTTTTTAAAAATAGTAACGCATAATTAGTTGAATACAAAATACAAGAGTATTGACTATAATTTATCACTGATATACATCTTATGTGTAATTATATTGTCTATATCTATATTAATCAATTTTTTCCACATGTCTTAATTTCGTATTTGAATTCGTATTTCTAAGTCAAGGTTAGATCAGCCAATTTTTGGTTGCTGTTGAGCGGTGTGGGTTACAATATATATATTAAATTTTATCTTTTATAAACAAATTAAATCTCCATTATTTATGTTTTAATAAATTATGAAACCAACAATTAAAGTATTATAACAAATATTTAGAAAACATTCCTGTAGTCCTACAACCGATTTAATACTGTCTGGGCAGTGTAGGCTACTAAAAAATACAACAGAAATGAAATTGAATTACAGTTTTGTGTCGTTGCTCTAAAGTTGTTATTTCGTCAGCTTTCACAAAGCATTCTATCATAACAATCTAGAAAGCATATATAAGCAATTGTCCAATGCAAAGGCAACAAACTGTTTTGCATTGAATACGAATGTTTATTTTAGATTTTAAATAATTGTAATTCGTAATTTAAAAACTACATTCTATAATTAATGATAATTCTCATATGTGAACCTTCGAGTGAAATGTTGTATATGTATATTTAAGTAAATTATTTAGGATCGCATGGTTAGAACTGTTGCTAGTTAGTGCCTAGTATGAAGATTAAATTATTACGGAATAGCAATTTATGTTGAGTGTTGGATATTAGTTTAAAACGAAGTTATATTACGATACGCTATAGCATATAGTATCATACAAACACCCATGCACATGGACTTTATATAGTTACATACACGAAATATAATTTTGAATATGTGCTACGTGTGTTTCTGTGTTGTTATGGCTACTTAACTGACCATCACTGTCCACAAACTCTGTAATTTCAACTTACATACATACATGATCGGTTATCTTCGCAATATACAGAATTTGCATACTTGATATTCTCATTATGTATGTATATTACCAAAGAGGTTTTGTCTATCTTTCTATACTATTAACCTAATGGTATTCTAGTAACATTTAAAAGGAAATTACTTTGATTATAATGTATAGTAGTATCATTATAGTATACCTACTAAAATATAATGGAAATCAAAATTAATTAATTGATATACTGAAATAAATTTTAAATTGAGGTCAATTGTTACCAATTAGGAAAAAAAATTGATGTTCGAAAACCTTTACCTTGAAGAGATAATGCATTGATTACTCAAATTTTCTTGAACAGCTATTAATGACGAAATGTACAAGCTTTCAAAAAGATCTTCAACGACGTTAGATATTTAAAAATAATAAATTTAAAATGTAACCAATGAATCGTATGGCCGAAAAACGACCGTTGAATATTTCTAAATATTGCAATATTTTTTGTAAATCTAATATAAATTGAACAGTACTAAAGAAAATATATTATATAATAAATTCTCTCTACCAATACGTATCGAAATACACTTTTATATATCCCGTATATTACGGACCTTCTTTATACGGAATTTCGCAATAGCGAAATTGAAAAACATCCATAAATTCGAAAGACATACATATTTATAGATTATCTGTATTTCTGTAAAAGTTCGACCCCGTAGAATCTTGTAATTAATAGTTATAATTAAATTTGATTATTTTCATTCGATATACGATATATTGTAGTTTTCAGGCACATATTTCGTAAAGAGGCCCTAAATATGTTTTCTTTATAAAATTAACGCTATATGACTCAATATACACCGAAATTGTTTATATTTTACTGAATTATTAACGGTGAGTCACACATTGAATCAACCATTAGTTGTTGTTTTTTGTTATTTCATATTTGGATTAACAATTTTAGGAAGGTCCTACACCGCATATATAAACTTTACAAGCATGCGGATTCGATGTTTTTATAAAATGATTTTAATTTTGATCACACCTACAAATTTATCTTGGACAGGCGATACTAAATAGAACTTCAAAAGTTATTGTGACCTTCAACTTCGGAAAGAAAAAAATGAATTTGGCGATTATTTAATTTAATTTTAAATAGAAATTGTAGAAATATTTAATGGTTATTCTAACATGTTAAACATATTATAGTTTTTACTGAAATAATCTGATCCTAGCGCGCATTGAACGCAGTTCTATCCAGTAGGTTTATCATAAATGATGTATAACTCAAGGCATAATCTGCGACTGGCGCTATAAATATATTGTGACTAGTTTTATGCAAATGAATGCTGTAGGAAGCAGATACCAAAAACAATATAATTATTAAGTTGCGTGCAACTGGTGTAATAGTATTTTTTTGCTGCCCGATATAACTAACCTTCAGTCTTTCAAATACTCATTCATTTTTAAAACCATAAATAACTAATATAAGCGGTCATTTTGGTACTACTCTCCTCGTACTTCAAATATTGGAATAACTTCAGATTACTCATAAGTAGTGTATGCGAGCATGATGAATCACCATTGGGAATGCTTAAATAATTTTGTTTCGCTATTAAATTAAAATATGTTAACATATTGGACACCGTTAAAAAATCAATCCCATATATTTAATTAAAATTGAATATTGATACATTTACACAATTAACCTTTTAAATTATATTCATATAACTTTAATAACATTAGTAACAAACCTAGACCATTGCAACAACGTCTTTTTTTTTACATTTCCATAGCAAATCTGGTTCTTTAATAAGAAGTAATCAGCATAATAAAAATAGTTTATTTTTTTGTGCTAACACAGCTAGCGTTATTAAAATAACAAT
>JADQWA010000225.1:749355-787128 GCA_018344505.1 Nebria ingens riversi
TATATATATATATATATTCGTATATGCGTATATGATAAACATTCTATAAATACGTATATAATACCGTTTTGTGCATATTATGTTTGAACATACATATTTATAAACTGCATTTCTTAACTGCATATTATTCTATAATATTACAGAACAGCTTTCTTCGGCGTTGCTTTATTTCTATTTTTATCTTCAGTCATCTGCTTTGCTTGCACGCATAGAAATGGATTAATGCATTTACTCACATGTAGTATATATTTTAAGGTAATTGCTGTAAAAATATAATTATTGACTGGTAAATGTACACATGCCACCAAATTTGGCAATTTTAAATATAGCATCAGTGAATTGGATAAATGTGTGGTTTCATTGAAATACATTATTAAATGTTGTTACTAAATAAAAATATTTATTATTGTCTATTTGTAATTCTCAAAATTGCTATTATTTTCATTTTATAAGTCGAATAGACATTCATCGTTGCAAAAATATTGTAAAGAAACAATGTTGTTACTCATACAAAATCATTTCAATTTAAACCACACATTAACAATATTTATTGGGTCTCGACGTATGAAAGAGTTGAAGTATGGCAGTGTTTCTACTACAATAAAACTAAGTGCAAGCGTATTTGCTGTATGTCTGAAATATTTTTTTTATTGTGCAAATAACCGGTGAAAGTACCTACACGCGTTGGTCGGATGCAATTGCACAAATGAATAATGTGTTGTTGTATGGATATAAAATTGTCCAGGTGCATGTATTCTCTGCAGTTCATAGCTCAGTTATGCTCGTAAATTTTATACGATCTAAACACACAACACATAGGGAACACGATGATGTTTTAAGTCGCGTGTTCATTCTTCTTACATTAGCTGACATTTATAATCTTTTGTCAAGTTTTACGTGTTGCCGTTGAACAATAGAAAACGGAAATATTTTTATACTAGTATTTACAATACAGGTTAACTTATTATACTTAATTAAATCTTGATAAACATATAGATTTACGAATCACTATAATTGAGTTTAAATAAATAAATATATATATATATATATATATATATATATATATAAATATATATAAATAATATATATATATATATATATATATATATATATATATATATATATATATATATATATATATATGTATGTATGTGCTGGATTTGTTTGAAGAAATTCGTGCTAGTTTTATTTTGATCCAAGTGTGCAAGAAATCATTGCATCTTTCATCAATAAATGACAATTTATAGCTAACGATTAAAAATTCTAAACATTTTTTATTTTTATCTATAATTTTGGCGCCAGGTTTTGATACTTAAAAAAATTACCATTTCATTCTCGTATTTTTCTTAATAAAAACTTACATTTTTATATTTTCACGCTTAGATTGTTTGTTTACATTCAATTTGAAGGCTGAAGCTTTTAATACTATTATTGAAAATCTATTTTCCAAAGTACTTTCTGGTTTATAGTTAATAGAGAACGAATGACGCAGCGATTCTTCACAAATTTACCATTATAATGCAAAATCGTTATTTTCGTTTTTTTTTTTCATTTCTCGCCTTGCCAATAATATATGTGAAAATGATTTGCTATTACCGAGGAGGCTGCCCTCTTCGTATCTGATTATCAAGATTACTGTACTTAGATTCACAAAATAATGAACCTAAATGTATCTAAAATTGATTATTTTAACTTAAACATTTGAATTGTGTTCAAATGTAGCGTCGTTTTACGATCTAAACTATACTTCTATATACTTTATTATTAACCTTCCGTTCCACGTATAGTGGCTTATAAAATATTTATTTAATTTACAGTTGATGTAAAATGGTATTTAGGATCTGGAAAAATAAAATATCTGTGACATTTCTACCGATTATCGTTGTAATATAATATGTGGCGTTAACGTTACCTTTTATATAAATAACCATAAATATCTTTTTGATATAATAACATAGCTATATGAGATTTTCATGTAAGCGTTATACGTATAGAAAGTTTATACGACGAACGTTATAATAATAATAGTGCAGGTATATCATATTGCAAATATAATATGGTTCAAGTTAGTATAGTATATGGATGGGTGGTCTTGGGTTCATAATGGCTACAATAAATTTATTCTTGGCTACTAAGGGCGCCTTTTGTTTTTAGTGTTGCGATAAACGCTACTATAACATACATACATTGTTTAATACACTTGAGGTAGAGCTTCTCAAATAAACGATTTATACGAACTAAATTAAGAGGACGTAAATCATAAACTTATAGTTTCATATCTTGAAGTTATTGTTGATTTATTTTTACTTTGAAACTTGTAAATATACGCGTAAAAAAATTAATCATTTCTTAAAGATTACTATATATCATTTGTGTTTCTATTTATTATTTAATTATAGCAAATAGCAGTTAATAATTTCAAAATTACTGTAACAAATGATTTATCATATTTTAATGTTGTATTTGCACTTTATATAACTAATTGACGTAGTTTTCTTTGTAATGATGTATGCATTTTAAACGTATACATCGATTTCAAAACTTCCACCTTATATTAATAAATACTTTTGGGCATATGCAACCCGCGGTGTTTGTTAGTTGATTTGGTTGCTATAATTGACTAATTAGTAAGACGACTGCAGATATTTAACAGTCGAAACGTTGTGGAAATAATAATCAGTCCAAAAAATGTTTTATTTTAAATTATTTTGACAGGTTATAAGATTCAATAATCAGTTAAACTTTTGAATATATTCACTAAATATTATGTATTTTCACTAAATTATATCTTATATTATACGGAATTTCAAAGTGATTCCTTTTGACTATCTGGTTTCCTCGAAACATCTAAACATAATCGGATTCAAGAAATATTATTCTTTTATTCATATAAAACCACTTTAAAAAATGTTAAGTATGATCTTGTCTGTACGCGTGGGCTTTAAGAAAGCTGTTTACATTTATTATAACAATAATTTAACACATTTAATCGTGTTTGCTTACATGAAAACTATTTGTAAATGCCGCTGTTATTTATAGTGAATTTATAATTCTATATTGCCATTTTAAATGCCAACTTTTTGTATCTTCCTTAGATCATAGAACCAAATAAAAAATGGCGAAACAAAATTAATACATTTATAATAGTAAATAGGATATATATATATATATATATATATATATATATATATATATAAATATATATATATATATATATATATATATATATATATATATATATATATACATATATATATATATATATATATATATATATATATATATATATATATATATATATATATATATATATATACTCGTATATATAAAAGTTTTTTATAACTTCAAGTTCAAATTGTACATCCGCATCCGCAGGTAGATATTCAGTTTATTTTATGAATTTGATTAATAAGTTATGGCCAATATATAACAGCGTAATTCAGGTAATTGATGGACCGTTCCAACCACTCTATTAGCTCGAGACCAATAAAATGTTTAAGTCGATAAAAATATCCTAGAGTTTTATTTAGGAAATAACTTTTCCTTTCGATCTGATATTAAATTTATATCTCTATTAATAATTTAATTTGCCACTTTTGTTATAAGTTTTCTTTGTTATGCTAGAGAAAAACGGGGCTAAATGACGATCAAAGCAATTGCATCATTTTCTTGTAGTAGGCTCTACATATACCTACTAGAAACATTTAAATAATTTTATGTTGATACAACATAATAAACAAAACTCTATATTCTGAACTGGAGCTATCTATTATAGTAACTAAGCAACAGAATCAAACTCTCTCAAATAACAAACACGAGAATATAGAATATAAATAAAGACACGTATATATGTATGTATGTGTGTATTTATGTTTGTATGCATCTGTGAGGGTGTTTGTGTACCAACATATCAAGTAACTGTAAAACAAAACACGACGTTTTTGGATTTACTATTCGCTTTCAGTTGTCGGTTCGCTTCAGCTTGCTGTAGGCAGATTATAAATGGCACATTGAAATAAATAGACCGATATATTCAGCCACACCCGTCTTCTACATTAAATTTATTATTGGTAGATTTAGTTAAGAAATTCAATAGTAAATAATAAATTATTTCCGTTCGTGTACGTCCATGTTTCTTTTATAAAATTATTTAAACCTTATATAAAAACTTTAATTAGAATTCAGCACAAACGATTATTGGTTTAATTTTCTATTTACTTAGACTTCAGTGTAAATTTGTATAACTTTTAAAGACAGTCCTGGGGAAAAGCTTTTAAGTTATTCTATCCGAAATATTTTAATTCTAATTAAAATGCAAATTACGTCAGATTAAATTTAAAAATTTATTGTCATGATAAATATTCGAATATATATATATATATATATATATATATATATATATATATATATATATATATATATATATATATATATATATATATATATATATATATATAATAAAATGTCATAGTAGAGCATTATATTCGATCAAATAATCGTATTATATTGTTTTATTTGAACACTTACAAATACTATGAACAAACAATGATAACATACATATATACGAAGCAATTGCTCACTACAGATGATCACGTTGGGCTTTGAACAAATCGCTAAACATTTATAATACATACATATAAACGTAACACACTCATATCATTTATATCTAAAGTGGCTAATCTATCAGACAATACTGACACGGGTTATATGTTCTTTGTTCTATGTCATATAATATATTTCGACATTTAGAAAACATCGGATTATACGGGACTCAGTCCTTAACACAAATCCTACCATTCTTCAATCATAATTCACCTTTGTTACAATATCCCAAATTACTCAGTTTGTTATCCCAAAATTATCTATGGAAAACAACTATCAAATATGGAAAATATTATTTTTAAAGGATGCTGCCACCATTTAATTTTATATTTCACTAATAAAGAGAGAAATATGATTTTGTATCTATATGCACTAAAATCTATAATGCTTCTAGCAATATCAATGTTGTTTTTAATGAAGTAAAAAAGTTTTAAGGAAAGCATCACGCAAATAATGCTATACGTTCGAACTTTTATAATATGGAGCACCCAGAACGGTAAATAAAGTAATGAGCTGTCACAGACAGCAAAATGTCGTCATCAGTGAAGTGACGTTGTATAGTTTATTCTTCTGAGTGCTCGAGATTATGTTTCAGGTCAGGTAATGTTTAATAAAATTTTAATAATAAACTTTTTGCTTAGTAAGTCATGTACTCAAGTATGTGAGGGCTGGTGGTTACGTAGAAAAACATCTGCAGTTTATTGCACTCGACTTTCTTATACGTATTAGGCATATTTTGTTTAGATTTTGTATTTTAATAACCTCTCTATCTAAACAAATATGTATAAGAAAGTCCAATGCAGATGTTTTAGTCTTTAAATGAACTAAGAACCTAACAAAATATTCATATATAACATTTTTAATATTTTCCTAACCATTGATACTCTTTTACACTAAAACTATATGTCATAAGTATAACTTCCCGTACCTACGTAACCATAGCAACATAATTAACACCTTTATAAATTTAATTAGTAATTTTCTTGTATTTGATAAACTTTTGGAAGAATTTTTTTTAAACAAAACTTGTGCTTAATATTAATATCTTTCATTTTGAATACTAGTATATTTTCTGTAAGTGCAGCCATTTTGCAGATATTGCAGAATATCCAAAAAATGACTAGAGTAAACATGCACTTCTGGTTTGAATATTCTTATCAAAAATAGGATGTTTTCTTCCGAGCCATACCTATAGGTACAAGTTTTAATGATGGAATGTGTTAACTCTGTTGTGGTTGATATAGGATGAGGGATGTATATTTAGACGTATTTTATTCACAACGTTCTTTATTACAACATACGACCGGTTTCGGTTAATTGATTCCCCATCTTCAGGTAACCGAGAAGACTAAGGTACAGAGAGTAAAATCAGTCACACTATATATACCGTAACGTAATGTCACGTAGTCCAAAATTAAATTTAAATTTATAAGTTTAAAGTTTCATGATTATAGCATTGGCCGTTTTGGCTGTAGAGCGTTCACACACACACACACACACACACACACACACACACACACACACAGAGACAGACGGAATTATAAAAATAGTCAGATTCGATTCAGAGAAGGTGAAAAGATGTATTTCCGTTAAAATCTCGTTTTTTACATGAATACAATACTTCCTTATATACATTTGTATAAGAAAGTAAAAATAATGGTTAATGTGCTGCACTTGCACGTGTTTTAAAAACAGAATGTTTGATTTGCAAAATGATTCTTTATTCACATGTTTCTCGGCAAAGTTTCCATTGGCAAACACTTGTATATTAAATCATCATAGCGTTTTGATGTATATAATTTAAACTTTGTTTGAAAAGTAAATCTATTTGTAATACATATTCAATGTTTTCCAAACAATAAATTATAATCTTGGGTTTATAAGTATGACATACACAATGTTAAAAATGGGTAATTTAAAATTTAAAATAGCTATTAAAACCATTTGTTATATACATATTTGTTTACCAAAATGTAAGTATATATAATTATGAGTAATCTTATTTTCTTGTATGTTTAAAAAATTAAAGTAATCTAATCTTTTAGCGGAAATGTTTTATAAATTAAAAATTTATTTATTATTTAGTGGAGACTAGATTTAAAACACTAATTTCTAGAATAAAAATTAGTAGGTAAATCGAAAATAGGTACACTTAAATAATTAGAATGCAAATTAAAATTACACATGTTGCCATCACAAGCTTAGAGAATAATATAACAAAGGTAAAATTATTTCGTTTTGGTCTGGAATTATTCTATGACGCTTAGTACATTTGCCGCAGTGTCTTCAGTAGCGGTAGAATGTGGTACAATTTGTATATGCAAATATGAATGTTCCTGACATCTAAACATGCGCGTTGACTGTCAACGCAGCATCGGCTTTATAGGGTGGCTGCCGTTGAGCACTTTTGAATTGCGGTCATAGAACTCAAAACGCCACTTGAAACTCTCGAGATTCTGTGGTATTTTAATATTGTGCCAATCTCGTATAGGTACCTAACATATACTTGCGATTTTGATTTGATGGCTAAATATGCACTTAACATACACCGTACTGCGCATCAGTTCTTTTATTCAATGTACTTCTTTCAAATTTTAATATTTTACAAACTATTGTGTATTTAAAAAGTTCTCACACATACACACACATTCATGATTTCTATACTTCCTTTTATACATTCGTATAAGAAAGTAAAAATAAATTGAATATAAATGAAGAGCGTGAGGTATTTAATGAAAGAGTTGGTGCTTGAAAAGGGTTTACTGTAACCCTATTTATGGGAAAATTCGTGATGAAAATACATGTAAAAATATATTAAGGTCTTTAAGAATATATTTGAGATAGACGCGCCAAAACCAAGCTGTCTGAATATGTTTTTTTTGGCTGTCTACACACAGCTGTGATAGTCATGTTTATTAAAATTTTCGCAGAAAATCAATTCGCAAAGTTTTATCAAAAATATTATTTCGCTTAAGAAATAATATTGTTCATGTTATATATTTTTATAACTTACTAATAAGCCAATAACATCTGTTATGAATTTAGTAAAATCCATTCCTAGTATTTTATAGCAAAAATGTTATTTCACTTGTATCAAGCATTGAATAAAACAACAGATGTTTTTGATTTATATTTCAATTTAAACCGAGATTGAATAAACGCGTAATTTCCCAACTAGCAAAATGATAATACTGTAAATTGTTATTATTTTAATATAAATATTATAGCTAGTAATTTAATTTTTTATTAGTAGATTAAATACTTACCAAATATATCCTAGTTAAAATAATACGTGACCTTTGTACATTTGATTTAATTCATATTCGTTTAAATTAAATAAATTCTGGTCATGCTCACAATTAATATCAATTTAAAATGATTATTTTGATGTGATATATTCAACTTAAAATGTAATGTATTTATAAATATCACGTATGCAGTGTGGAGTGCGCCATTTATTTATAGTTTATGGGTGATGAGAAAGGTAGATATATATATATTTAGGTTATGCGTATTGCACTTTCAGTAAATCACCTTTTAGTCGATCTTAAATTATGTTTCGGTTATTTCCTCATAGTAATTTTTGCTTGCCAATACTTAAAAATATCTTAAATTGACGTAGATTTTCGCACGTTTCTGAAAATAAATGGAAGTAAATGAGTTATAAATGTTTTCGTCACTAGATAGATCTATCAATCTATTTCTACCATATGTATTTTCAGCTCATATATATATATATATATATATATATATATATATATATATATATTTATATATATATATATATATATATATATAATATATATATATATATATATATATATATATTTATCATTGGCAACTTAGCAATAATTATATGACATTATGTTATGCCATGAAAAAATTTAGGGGTTTGTAGATAAAAAGTAAAACAATATTTTTATGTGCACGTGCTTATTTGCGCACGCGTGCCGTTACATATTGAAGCCATATTATTGAATATCGACAGAAATAGGTTAAAAACATAAAATGCGAATTGTGTAATCGATAATCGTGATACTAATTGTACTGTTACGGACAATGAACGTGCATTCATGTGCATGAGTGCAATTTACACATAACTACGTATGTACATGTGTAAAGATGCAAGCATTACGAGAAAAACTAATGACTGTATCAAAGCATAAAGAATTTTTCTAATTGCGATTATTTCACACCGCATAAATGCTGCAAGTGTTGATTTTAACGACACACAATAATTACTATTACGTTCGCTGTATTTAGTGTCAAGTAAAGTGTAACTATATATCGAAAATTATATACTTATACATATGTACATACATAATTTTTAAAATATTCATATTATTCAAGAATACTTTCTAACGCGAAAGAAATTTATTTTTATTACGTACAATCCATAAATCTTTGCAGCACTACCCCAAAAGATCTAATCTTCGCCGTTGATTCGAAACTATGTTTCCGTGTTAGGGACAAAGAATTTTCATTACAGTTGCTAGTAGAGCAGGATATCTGCGAATGTGCGCGTCCTACATTTTTCAACACCCGCGGGAGTTGTTTACGTGCTACTGGGTCTGTTTTCTTGCTTCCTTCTCCTAGTTGTCTAGACATTTCTTCTTTTGTAGTTTCTCATAAAAGAGACTTCAATATTATAAAGCAAAAATAATCAAAAGTAAAACAAACATCAAAGTCATGCATGATTTATGATTTTTTTATGCTACATTTCAATTTGTGTGATATATATATATATATATATATATATATATATATATATATATATATATATATATATATATATATATATATATATATATATATATATATATATATATATATATATATATATATATATATATATATATATATATATATATATATATATATATATATATATATATATATATATATATATATATATATATATATATATATATATATATATATATATATATATATATATATATATATATATATATATATATATATATATATATATATATATATATATATATATATATATATATATATATATATATATATATATATATATATATATATATATATATATATATATATATATATATATATATATATATATATATATATATATGTGTTAAATTAGGTATTTGATTTTATTTTATTCATTATAAATTAAGTCATTTAAAAATGCAAGCTATCAATGTTTATTTAAGTGGAATTTATTAATATTTATATATGATTCACGTATTCTAATAATTATTATGTTTTTGTTTCAGGTAAACGATGTTCAATTTGATATTTTCCATTAGAGTAAGTTTTTTCCTCGTTATATAAAACGTAATTTGTAAGAAATGTCAATAGGTATTACTTTGTTTAAAAATGGGTCAAAAGATTCGTTGATATTCAAAATTGTATGGTAAATAATAATAATTATCACCGTAAATGCACACAAATTAGGTTTACTTAAGACACTAATCATATTTCACACCTAAGTACGAAATAGTTGTTCAAATATAATATAGGTACATGGAAAACATAATTTAAATTCTGCATGAGTACGTTTAACACATGATTGATTTTGGAATATAGCTGTAAAAGTAGTTCATTTTAGCCTTTGTAATATGTATCGTCAAAAATATATAATAATAATTAATGCTAGTTATCATTTAAATAATTGGTGAATAACCCAGTGTAGTGTGAATGAACTAGCAATAAATATTATGTGGAAATAGTACATGTTTGATTTTATTTATGTATTTTCTTTGAAACCAGAAATACTGGATGAGCTAATTTTTATTTGAAATGCGAATGTTGTTAGCATGTTAATCTGCTTATGACGTCAAGAATCTGCTGGGTATTGAGTGTAGCGTTATGTGATAGAAATTACACCATACGGAACCAGGATCGTACGGATCACTGAATATAAAGAATACTGTGTTTACTATGATTTTTCCGTATGTACAGATATAAAATTTAAATCTATACTCATTTGCTGAGCTCGTATTCGACTTGTTCTAGAAGTTGTCACAAGGGAGACAAATCTTGCTTTGCAATTTAGTGAACAAAATTTTATATTACAGCATTCAAGCATGATTTTATTTTTTATTTTTACGATTTGAATAACTCCAGAACCTTTTCACCTACGGATTATTTTCTAGTAGATATATCTGCTACGAAATTAAATGATAAACAAAATTATCTGTCAGCTAACTTATTCGTAGATAAAAATGAAAATTATGCTACAAGTCTGAGCAAATCTATAACTCCATAAGCAGAATCTGTCAAATTTTGAAAAACCTGTAGTTCCATAATGAATATATATTTAAAAATAATTCATTGCTAAAACACAGGAATCAATATATTTTATAGATTCTACAAATGTTTGATTTACAATTAAATTAAAGTATTTTAAAGCCATTTCAAAATATTACAGATTTTCGTTACAGATCTATAAACTTGTTTAGAATCGCACCATAAGCCAAAAATTTTAAGATTTTTATTCTATTTAATTATAATTGCATACAAAAACCGATAAAAATGAATTTCTTAATTGAACTATAATTCCAGTTTTTGAAATATAGTCAATTTAATAAAAATGAGAATAATAAACTTTTGACATTTGGCTTCCTATTGATTTCCAACTATTAGTTCTTTCAATACGGGTTTAAAAATTAAAGAAAGAATCTTCTTGAAGGTGGTGACAAAAATGCAATTTAATTTTTACGAATCAAAATCTCATAACTCAATTTCCGTTAAGAATTCAACGAGGTTGTCTTCCTTCCTAATATTATACTGAAATTACTTTTGCGTCTTATTTTCGGTTGTTTGAGAAGTTTCTCTTTATACACATTATCGAATCTTACCAGCGCAGCGTAGCGCTACAAATGTAAATATCATTTCTTAACATTTACACTTTGGTTTATTTATCATTTTAACTGCTCCGTTACAGTTCAGTCAATAAACGATGATATTTTAATTGAATTATTTGTCGAAATTTTATTCAATTGCTACTCTCAAAGCAGCATATTGAAATTACTCTTTTTTGTTGTTGTTAAATTGGTGTATCTGATGGTGCATAATTAACAGCGAAAGATACGCGTAATGTTCTTACTGAAAAACCGCTTCCTTTGGTTTTTTATTGATTTCGATTGTGGAAAAAGCTACACCATTTGTATTGTCTCTTCTGGAAGTTTCCAGTCGTTTTTTAAAAGTAGAGATAACACTTTTTCCTTTGGAAAGAAAACTCTCTCTAATTTATTTGTTCTCGTTTGCCTACATTGGGTTTCGTAACTTCAATTAATTCTTTTTTGAAAAAAATGTCGACGTTTTAAAGTGCCTAAGCAATATTTGTGCAAATTGAACAATATTACGATTTTATATTAGTTAGTTTCACTATAGCAATAGCTCATGTCCATTATCTACAATATTATTAAAAAAATTAGAGTTGGTAACTATATTTTTTAAGTTTCTAAGTCAACATTTTTTTGTAAAATCGAATGATGGATCTGCAGCTGCATTAAAATTATAAATAAAGCATCGAAATCAATTATAAAACCGTTACATACGATTAATTCAGTGGGGAAGAGAAACCGCCATTTCGAAATTCATTGAGCGAGAAATCTTGTACACATACCACGTCGCGTCTTAACCGAATCCACTATTTATTCGGCTCGTTAACGTTAACTTCGTATAAGGATTGTAATTCTCAAGAAGAGTGGGTGTTGTACTCTACTGTAATAAAGTCGGTTTATGGAGGAAAAAAACCTCCCAAAGAAAAGGAAATACGGAGAAGAGAATATAAACCTGTATTAGCAATAAGAACCAATTGAGTTGCAAGTCAGAAACAAGCAAACACCTGAACCGCATTTGTCTCGTCATCCGGCGAAAAAGGATAACATCAATGCTTGATTAATGTGTCCGACTGGAATGGAAACTGGATGATCAATATATTTTTTTCGCTTTGTTGAGCATATGTGAAGTGATACTTTGATACCTTTTCCTATGATTGAGTGCCAGATGAATTGAACATCAATCGTGAATTGGTTTTTCTATTGATTTGCTTCCTTTTTGCTTTCATTCAAGATTTCCATTAGTTGAATAGCAAGGAACTGGCATTGCCGATGGCGGTAGCAGAATCATTCTCATAGCTGGATTTTGAATTTGGCTTGAAATATTGTCGAACAACTAACGAATTTAGAATAATTGGTTCGAATTTATTTTGAATTATTAACGATATTTCCATATGAAACTTTACAAATAATATAAATAAACACCAAGCGGACGACAGTATTTACAATGTTCAAATATGGAAGATTATAATCAGTTTTGAGTTCAATTATAGCGTTGAAAACTGCATGTGAATGCAGTTACGAGCGAACTGATTCATACCAAACTACTACCTGAAATTGGCTCCCAGTAAGTCTCTAATTAGAAGAAGTTCTACGCTGTGATAACTATACATATTGCTCTGGGTTCACATGTGCTTAACCTAGTTGACATTATCAATTTATCATTATTAACAGCTGACCGTTCTTATGGAGTAGAGCTTCCCAGTTAAAAGTGGCAGTTCTAGCGGAATATAATTCCCTTTTACATCAATCACATTCACTATATACAAAGTAAATCATTTGATCGTTATTTTTAGTTTATCGATCATGAATGTGTTTGAGGATTATTTTGTATATGTTTGTAAAGTATAATTTACACAGTTCACTGGTTCGAATTAACCAACATCCACTACCAAGTGATAAAGAACTGTAATGTGTTCGCTTATTGAGTAATTAGCAACGATTTTGGACAGTGAAACGAAACATCACTAGAACGCTAGCAAGAAAACAGTACTTAAGGATGGCCCTGTATTTCTTCCAGCCTCACCAAAAATCACAATTTTCAGTTATTACATCCCTCAATACATTTTTTTTAGCAATGATAAATTAGCACCCCACTCTATATATACAAAAAAGATCAAAACTATCACTATAATTTTTTAAACTCTATTCTCAGCTATTCTTTCATATTTTGGAATCAAAGATCGTTTCATATTACAGGTTTCACACATTTTAGAAAATTTACTTTATATTAACAAAATTGTTAGTTATCAATCCCTGAAATGAAGAAGTTTTTATCTGCTCTCAGTTTTTAGTAATACTTATTTAAAGTTTGAAAAATATTTTTTCATCATTCATTTAACCTACCCTAACCCCATGTTTAATATATGATAATATTGGTTAGATTTATTAAAAATAGACGGTAAAACAAGTAATATTGTATATTAGACGATAATGTTAGAGTCTATAATGGTTTTCTTCTCAGTTGAATAACGTAATAGAGTTTTCTTTGATATAGAATTCTTATATAATAATTTTAATTAATAAAATAACATTTATACTTAGTAGTACCTATGTATCTATACCATATAAAAATATAACTATGAACTCACAATTAATGTATAATTACAGGAGTTAATTAGTGGACACAGCTGGAAACATCTGTATGCTTTGGACTGAGGTGTTTGTATAAATTTGCTTATTTCAGTGAAAATTAAATTTAATTAAAATTATTATTCTATATATATATATATATATATATATATATATATATATATATATATATATATATATATATATATATATATATATATATATATATATATATATATATATATATATAATATATATATATATATATATATATATATATATATATATATATATATATATATATATATATATTCAACTATAGTTATATACACATTTGGTTGGAATATTTTGCGTTTTTCTGCTGTAATTGCACATTTTGTAGTTTGTATATGAAAAGTGTGTACTGGCCAATCCAAATCTTAAATTGATTAATTTATTATATTATAATACAGTTACGCAAGCAACAACCTTACGGCAGTGTGCCAGTCAAAAGTTACTCGAATGAAATTGCACCGAGCATTTAGTTCTACTGCGTATAGATTTAAATTCCATATTTACAAACAATTAAAAAAAAATCTAAGTAACAAAGCTTCTAATTATCATAAAGTGAATTTTGGTAACAAAAAAATAATTTCTGATATCACTAAATTAGTAATACATAGCATAACAGCTTGCCATACATATAATACTTATTTGCATATAAATTATACTTTACGAAATAAAATTGTACCACATTAAATGCCATTAAAATGACACTACAACGCACCAATATAAGTAGGAATTATAGAACAGAAACAGAAGTATATCGTAACATGCCAACAAATCGTATACAATTTAAATAATATATATAGTAAAAAACTGTATGCTCACTACATTTCTCCCGCACTTAGCATCAGTGAGGTGAGTGACATATTTGCTAAGCGATCAAATACAGACACTGAACGTATTTCATGTTTCGGTGTTTACCTGTTTATTTTCTGTAAATATATCGAACGTTTCTACGAAAAATAATTATGATTGTGTTTGAAAAGATTGCGTGTAGGCTTCATATTTAATGTATTATAATAAAATAAAATATCTGCAGTGTTTCGCAGTAGACTTTCTTATACGTAGTAGACATATTTTGTTAAGTAGGATAATAAAATACAAATTTGTCAAAATTCAAGGATATGTAATTATTCATGATATATATTATTAATTATGAGCAAACATTTGTTAGTTTTTAAATAAATTAAATACCTTACAGACTATATTTTTCAATTCTAGAATATTTTAATTATATCACTACCTTTTAAACACTTCGCTCTTAATCTACATATTTTCGATGTCGAATTGCCAAATGGCTCATCAACTTTAATTTTTGTGTACATTTTAAAAATACGCAGTGATACCACAAACTCTACCACAAGACCAGATAAACTAGCGACGTTTGCGGTGTACGATGACTTGGTTGGAACAATTCAAAACATCTTAAATGATTAACAAATAAATAAGACAATTTTTTGAAACTTGCTATAAATAACTAATTTGTCTATTTCTTTATCAAACTACTTGTTGCGCATAAGAAATTTGGGTGTATACATTCCTAACTAAGCGTTCGTGTTCCATTTACACTTTCCGTTAAATTTGAATGTTTGTATTAGAATGTATGAACATTTCCAAATTCCATCGTAGTTAAAACATGTTCAGTATGTAAATTAATATGAATATTAAATTGAATCGACAATGCAGCTTTAACAACTTGTGCATTTCGTTCTTGAAATGGTGTGAAGCGTGGTCTTTATAGTATATAGCGCCACCGCACAAGAAATATTTGGTCTCTACCTATATGGAAATCTATTATACTTGTGCGTTGTACAGTCAACAAACATCGACCACAGACTGTCGAGAATATAGAACTGCTAAATTTATTCAATGTTCATTAAACATTCAATGACGTACAATTGGAAATGGAAAATAATTGAAAATAATTACTTTGAAGCAATACTGGCTTTAGATTAGGTGAGGAGCAATTAAACTTAATAATACAATTCAGTCTTGACTATTAAAAAGATTTGTTGACGAATATACGAACTACATTTAAATGCAACTGCAGTGCAGATGTGACTTGTATAATTGAATTGGCATTGTGTTAATTATATAAGTGTGTCACCAAAAAATTAAACGTTTATACACATCAAAATATTATACTCTAATATCATTATTTGCATTCTTTGACATAAGATAGAGATTGTTCTTATGATTTAAAAGAGTCTTTAATTTTCTATTTTTATATCGCTTGCACATTTTTGTATGGATAACTAATATAATTTGCTCGCCGTATTTAGTACCGAAGAGTTAAAGTTTTCGATCCGGTTTCTGTAAATATCTCGGATTGAGAATACCTTTAAAAAAATCGTTATTTATCGCCCTGAATCCAAAAATATATATAACTATTAGATGTGGGTCGCTCGTAAGACTAAAATTTGTCGCTTTTTGTACTCTGAAGATACTGAACAATTAGATACCAAATTTGGTATACATAACTTACGCGTACACAGTTTGTGCAGCTTGCTTTTTAAATCAACTAGGCCCTTTACTTCCGAAGTTATTGGGCCCGAAAAAAGACAACGATGTTAAATATTGACTGTTTTAAAAATATCAACAAAAAAATCTACAATAAATTCCAATATTTCATTTATCTTGACATTTTTTTACAAAAATGAAAACCTCACGTTAAAAACTTTTAATAGTTGCCTAGACATTTATTTGATGCTACAAAGCCAAGGTTTTTAAATATATATATATATATATATATATATATGAGTATTGTCACAGTTGAAAATAGTAAGAAAACCTCGTTCTCATCGACCGAAAAGTTGTTGTGATGTAAACTCACGCATTGTTCACTTTATTCCTGCTAGAAATGCCATAAAAACTTCATATTCGCAGCAGTCACTCGTTTTTGTCACGTATATCCCCATGTTAACATTTAAGCTCTCGCTATTGTAGGATATTTCAGAAAGTCCGAAAATTCATCGCGTTTTTGCTGCGCCATAAAAAACGTTCGCTCATTATTATTTTATTTTTATTTGAAGTTATATTTCACATAGAAAAGCATAGACGAACGGTTCAACGATTCAACATATTATACCTCTAAACAGAAACTACGATAAGAACAGCATTGGCTAGCCTCCAAACATATGTCACTCCCAATAAGCCGGTGGCTTTTGAAACATGCTACTTCCATTAATTCAGTAACCAACGCAACGAGTAGGTACTTTAATCTTTTTGCCCGCGGACAACAACGTATTTTTGTTATCTGGATTTAAAAATTACCTGTTAAAAACACAATGTCACTTGTACGCTGCACGAACAGAAGTTACTAGCTCCTCCTCAGTGATATATTAATTGTGAAATAGTGTTCATTTTAATCATCAAGATGTGTTCGAGTGAAACCGTGCTTGGCAAAGTGGCGGTGTCGCTTTAAGTTGACATTTTTACACATGTGTATACAAATGTTTCTTGTTCATTAATAATACGTTATGTATACGATTCTTGTTTGGTTAACTAATTAATGGCACACAATTTTAACTGTGAACATTATCTGCCAACGCCTGGCATACTTAATGTGAACCTTTTGTTTATTTATTGTTTCGCTACATACACGGAGAACAAGAATTGGTTTTAACCGAATTACTATTTACAGTTAAATCAACTTAAAATCGATTTCTGAAGTTTCTATTAAAATATTTCTCCTACAAACAATGTTGGTATGTCTAATTTAACATTGTTTATTTTAACTGAGTAATTGACTGATGAAGTCGGACCTATAGTATCTAGAAAATATTTATGTGTATGCTACATCTCAACAACATTACATTTAGAGAACGGGAAGCAGATATTATATATTTATGTATTAAATATTTAATAAAGACCTGTGTTTTATGTCTTTATTGGGGTTTTCTGATCTTTATGATAAAAAAACGACGGCTCATGACTACGAAAAAAAACCTGTAATCTTAATCTAAATCAAACCGTTTTATCAACGTATAAAGACTCATTTTGAATATAGTCATTATACACCTAATATCTATATCTCTTTTTATATCTTCTGGAGTATAACTCAACATTTCTGACATTTTTCGCTTACCCATTCAGGAAATTCTCCTCTTCACTTCATCCAAGGACACAAATTACTCCGTTACACTCTTACAACCACTCTGACACTTTCAACGTTGACAGGATCAATATTATATACTAATTATACCATTAGTTTGTCGCCTTTATGTATAACTGCCGCATTATACGTAAAAGATGTATTTTTAATGTTTTGAAATGAGTAGAATGTTTGTCTGGTCGTTCAAATGTTTGAATTGCTTTTCAGTTTACTTTATCTCGTTAAAATTTTCGTTAATTATTTCTGTTCGAGGCTTCTTTTGATGTTCTTTTTTACTTATCGTAGCATTGCACCATCACGGAGAAAATTTAATGGTATTTTTAGGGCAATAATGTTTATTTTCACGCGCTCTTGAAAGAAGGTTTCTTGATTGAATTGAAAAGGAATGTTGATTTCACTCGAGTGATGGATTGTATGTGTTTTTTGGTTAATTGCGCTTAGTTTTAAGTTTATTTTGGTATTTATTGGTTTTTATGGAATTGGCACAAGTTCATTTTATTATAATGGAGCTAATATAGAAATAAACTATTTTTGTTGTAGTAAAGTCGCATTATCAATATTCTGAACATAGTTATATGCATATCTCGTAACCGCAAAGGTCGTCCACAGCGTACAAATATTGGTTGTTAATTTGAGGTTTAACTATTTACTTACCTCAAATATTTACTTTAAAATTAGTTTAGAACCTGGGAATTGTGTGGTCTTCCTCCAGCAAGAGCTATTTCAAATATACGAGTATATCCCCGACTTACAAGTAAATATGACCAACAAAAAATATTTTTTGGCCATAATAATAAATGCGTATAAGTTTGGAGAAATCCATTTTTAACCATAAATATAAAGACTTGCCTCAGGGAAGGTCAAAAAGATTGTATTTCTGTTAAAATCTCAAGTTCGACAATTTTCATGATTACAATACTTTCTTATATACATATGTACCTATATTCGTTTTACAGTTTAAGTTGAGTGTGATACATGAAGATTTTCGCAAACGATATCTTTTCTTTTTTATTTTGTAAACTTTCCATTTGCGCAAGATTTTTTTTTTGAAATTGACTAATTTATAATTTAATTTTTGCAATATGTATATATGTTTAAACTAAGATTTTTGTATTTTATTGGACAAAATTTATAGGAAATAACATGATTGTATAGTAGAAATTCAATATTTTTTTGTTGTTAAATATTCCCATTTTGGATTTCATGTGTACAAATATTTTTGAATAAAAAAGAACAAAATGTTTGTATGAGTGCACTAGTATGGAAACAACATAGGTTTTGCGTGCAAACATGTAAGAGTGGCGTTTAAAACATTTAAACATCACATTCTACGATAATCAACGATGTATTTACGCATTTATATTCCTTTCACAGACATCTACATCTGTGTTTTTTTTTCGTTTTGTTTTATTTGAAAAGCAACGTGTATATATACTTACATACACTATATAACAGTATAGTACATACAACATTTTCCTTCGTGTATTTTAAAAGTCGGTTGAATACAGGTTTGTGCTATTTTTACTTAACACGTTTGAATGTTAAATATACATCTCTGTCACATACATCTGACGTTAGATATGTCTTCGCTAGAGTCGTTATTGATGTGCTGTTATCACCCTTCAATACATACCTATACTCACAGCACATCTCAGAATAACGCCGACTAATTTCTAGAGATTCTACGAACTAGCATTAACGACAAAGCGTTGTTGCAACATTACAAGACGCCATATACCGGTGAATGCAGTTCTTATACAAAATTATCAAAAATTAAAAGCGATTTTTAAACAACCACTTTTAATTTCCATTGAAATAAATTGGTCCCTCATTGTTATTGTAAAAATATTTGAACTAAAAGCTCCTAATACTCTGTGCGGAATACAGTTACACAAAAAACGACTTTTGTATAAGATTAAATAACATTTTACAAATTCCCCCAGAAATTTTAATTGGTATGATTTATTTTTGTTTGCATTACTTACCGAGAACTGGTGTCACAATTTTCCATCGTCGGTTTTCAGTTTGCGACATTATTCAGTATATTTCTCTTACATAACACGCCTGTAGCAGTTTTACGAAGTGAAACACTTTTAAACTATAGTTATCAAACACATCCAGTATGTAACATGCGACGTATAACGGATAACTTTTCAAGTTCCTGCGACTAATGGAAAGTTTACAAAATAAAAAGGAAAAGATATTTTATGTGAAAATCTTCATGTATCACACTCAATACTTAAACTGTAAAACGAATATAGGTACATATGTATATAAGAAAGTATTGTAATCATGAAAATTGTCGAACTCGAGATTTTAACAGAAATACAATCTTTTGACCTTCCCTGAATCAAGTCTTTGTTTTTATGGGATGCGCTTTCTGTCTTATACGAATGTATGTAAGGAAGTATAGTAAGCATAAAAGTGTCTCTCTCGGGGGTGTGGGTGGGGGGCATATTTTTGTCATTTCTAATAGTTTGTCCTTAGTAGTAAAGTTTTAACCGTCTTTGCATGTTTCATTTGGTGAGTTTCAACCAAATATAAAGCAAGTTATACCACAATAATCCTTTCTGGTGAATTTGTTAATCCAAAAGACGGTATTGTCTCTGATTTTCACGCTTTTATTGTTTGTAAGTGTTTGTTTTGATATTAATTTTTTGCTTTAATTTCTATAACTCGACAGTTCAACAAAAGCATAAATTTCATATTATTTTCATTGAACTTGCGCTCAAAAAATTATAACAATGGCCTTTTGTTAACAGTGGATTTTCGTCGAAGTAATCGCCTGCCCTTCAAATTGACATTTCATATTTTTCATTATTACAACTGGTGCTTATTGTATTCGGTAACATTCCAATTTTAATTAGTTCAGATTTCTATTTGTATAAATCCAGAAATATATATGATAGCTCATCACATTTACGATCCGTATATTGTGGATACTCATATCATTTAGTTAAATTCAATTTAGCATTTGATAACCAATTTTACGAGGTAGTACACTCATCCAATATATTGCATATTATTAATTATTTAATGGAATTTTATCTTATAAACTAATAATTATATCATAAATGAGGTTGCACAAAGCTCAAAGCAGCTGCTAAAGCATTAGTCAATTTCGAACGACGTTCTCTTAGTGTCTTCAAACACAATTACTTTCAATTAAAATATTTCATCGCATATTTTGATGAAAACAAGGAGTTTCTAGTATAAATTACTTCTGACTTCGTTCCTTTAGACTAGGGGAAAAACTAAAGGTCTTTTGAGGTCAGATATTTCGCATCGCAAGGACAGATTTTATTAGAAAGGGTGCCGTTTCTATGTTCTCAAGCAGAGTTGGCTGTGATATATTAGATACGTTCAACATATCTGAATGATGTGCACAACGCAAGAAACCACTGCCACTGGAGTGATTTACTAAATTAATTTATATTAAAGTTAAAAGTTTTCCCGCTTTTTTAAACAAAATTAATTATCATAAAACTTTAGTTATTTTTCAATTTAGTAGACTTCTCTTTATAAGAAATTTAATTTATTCCTCACAATAGTTGTGATTTAATTTAAAATTTCAAACATATTTCTTTGTACAGGTGGGCCATCTGTTGGTTAATTTTGAAGTGCCGTGTTATTTTGACAGTTTACAACACTGGCGCGCTTGACATTGATAGATATGTAGTGGCAAACCTCCGCTGAGAAGAAATGAATCGTTTTACGGTTGAAATATGTCAAGCGTGTCACTGTCGAAATAACACGAACTTTAAAAAGAAACCAACAGATGGCTCACCCAATACTAATTCCACCAATAAAAACACGTATCAATTAAATCGCCGTTACACAAAATACATACACATTGGAGTCTTCGGATAGCTTTTATGAAACTTATTATAAATATCATCTTGACGCATATATAATACCAACACACTCCAGAAATAATAATGATAACATACCAAACCCAAAACGGCGAAAGCATTGACAAAAGTTTCGCTCAACAGCTTGTTAATAATTTCAGATCGCGCTTTTACTATATGAGTATGTACTCTACATATGATTTTACAATGCGATGGTGCGGATGGTTTCATATTGATCGCCAGCACCGAAGAGTCTATGTACGACGACTTGGAATGCTGTTTCTCTTCCTTTATTTCCTCCTTATTCACTCGCAATGTCTTCTGCATTTCTGTGCGTCTGTGCTCAGTAACTATATTGTCATTCCATTTGTTTTGTTTGAATGTGCGTGCGTGTTTGTGTTGTTTAAATTCAAGTCAAAGATAGTAAATGTATGACCAGTGTGCGTTGAATTTCGTAGTCATTTCATTTACTGTCCTGTTTCTGAACGAGAGCTTTTTGATGTACTTGACTGTCGTTGAGGAGTTGTAAATATGTTATTTTTTAAATTGGAAAAGTTTGGACGTTAGTATAAAAAATCTGGAAAAGCCAATAGTTATCTTTGAATGTCTTGTCGCCACATAAATAAGATAACGTGAAATCTGATTGAAATTGATGGGGTATTTCTACTGGAGAAGTGCCTCTGGAGAATATACAATAAAATGAACTTTTCTAACTTTTCATTAGAGGTTGTTTCTTACACATATATCTTCTTAAACAAATAAGAAGCTGTATACAGCATCAGTGGACGAAAATCATTAAAAATGCGTAATATCTACCACATTTCTGGCGTTAGCAGATATATAACTAAGTATTAAAATAGTCATCTGTATATATAGCATCCTTTTTAGAAAACACACACACATACTACTTAAAAATAATAAATCATCCCTATATAGTTCCTTTTCTATAGTCTTTTCAGAGCTGCTTTTCCAACTCTTATAGCTTATCGCAATATCACTTCTTCTTTATACTATCCTCTCGTTTTTATCTTTTTTTATTCCTCTTAGTTTCCCGTCAATTTACGTCTATTTCCTTTCATAAATTTTAGGTCGTCGAAGTAACAAAAAAATATAATTTCCTCTCACAATTTTCAACCAATCCTCAGACACATTATTATTTCTCTAAAATAATGATCAAGTCTGTAATTTAAAATATTAGAATGCGACGATATTCTAAGAATAACGAAACGTATTAATACAATCTGCAATGTGTTTACTGTATTTAAATAATTAATTTTCATTCCCAAAAAAAGACACGTCATCAAAATTTGTTTTATTTTTATGTTCTTCGCAATACAGTTATTTATTTCTACCGATAAAATTAAATAACTTGAAAGAAGAAAGCAATAAATATGCACAGTACTCTGAAATTCAAAAGTTTGAGAACAATAGTAACCATAGCACTTTCATTGATCTGTTTGGTCGAATTCTAATAATATAAAAAGTATAAAATACAAGCACATCCACGTTGTGATAAACGATTTTTTAATATAACATATAAGTAAGGAATAACACGTTGAAATGTTCGAACGACGGGGGAAGATATTACAGCGAAATAATATCCTGGAAAAAATCCCATTCTTGCTATCAAATCTAGTCGGCAATTCGGACGTCCTGCAGGGGACGTGCAGGTTTAATGTATCTGAGATATTGCGATGTTGTGGGTAATAAAACAAAGAGCGCTTTAATGACAAAAGAACAGGATTTATCAAGCATATTATTATGCTTTTGCTTTCACTATCTTTCGTATTGTAATTTCAAATAGATTTCAAGATTTTGATGTATTTCAAAAAGTACTAGTGAATATCCGTAACAATAACGAAACCATTGTGACAACTGATTATAAATAACTACATTTTTTTGTGAATTTGCGCCTTTTATCTTGTGGATATTAGTTTGCTCTGTTGTGATATATTTTGAATCAATTCCAATCCTGGACCGTTACATCTTGATAAAATGCAATCATTTGTCATGATGATAATGATTGATTTATTATAGATGTATTTTTATCCACTTTTTATTTTAATTGTTTTTTTCAAGATTAATGTATCGATAAAATGCGTTACGGATGTGCCGACGGATAAATTACGTTTTTGCTGTTACCTAATCAAAATCTATGATGGTGTGAAAGTTAAATAATTCAATTACTTTTTTATTGGTTATATGAGTGCTGTGTTGCTTTAAATTTATTAGTAGATTAATTGAGATATGTTTCTGAAATGGTTGTCAGACCTTAATAGGCATGGCACTCGTTTTTGTTTTCTCGTTAGATAAATTATTATTTACTGTGCTAATAAATAATTTTTACATCAGTTATTAAATGATATATTATTTAAAAATGTTGTCATAACAATATTCTTGATGGTGAAATGTTTTATAATTCATTTGAAGCATATAAATTATTAATATGTGCCAATCTCTATTTTTCTCGGGTAAGCTTCGACATTTCTTTCGTTCAGATTTTTATACGTATCTTGCAGAATCATATTACTATAAGTTTACTGTAGATGCATTCTTTAGATCTTAAGGAAAGAAGAAGAGATTCAAATTGTAGGTACTACTTGATTTTGTACCCGAATTATTTATGTTTATTTGAGCATATAAGCTAATGAAAATAATGTATAAGTTATAAATAGAAACTAACAAACGGGAATTAACTCAGAAAACTTAATAGAAGTAGTCCATGTTAACACGATATCTAATTATGTAAAGACCTAACTTTTGATATAGTATGTATACACTCTCGTAATTATTTAACTTTAAAATGTACCCACAAATTAAATTACTGTCCAAACATTAACTTGAAAATATTTAAACCGCTTTACTCGTTTGGGTTTATAATTCTTGTAATAGTTTTATGAAACCGAAGATATTTTTTTCTGCAATTACGAGATGCAAAGAAGCATTACCATGTATCCTTTAACCATAGCAGATCTGCTGTTTAATGTGACTTTTTGATTAAAACTTCTCACTTTATACAGCCTTCAATGCAAATGTAAGGTAACTTGTTTGTTGGGTGACATAAAACCCATGTATATTGGAAATATATTTACAGTATTGTGCCATATCGGTAAAGTTACGTCTAGACTGTAACCATGTTCAAAGAGCTTTCGGTTGAAAATAAAGAAGTCTTTGAACTTCCAAAGAAGAAAATATTGATTGTTTTTAGCTCGTCGTACGTAGTACAGAAGAGCTTATGTGTTTTGTCTATAACAATCTCGGCTTCAAAACATTTTCCCACACAACTTCATTCTGATTTATATACTTGGTAACATATTGGTTGCTCGCTAGTCGTAAGACCAAATTTTGTCTCCTCTTCTCCTCAAAAGACACCGAATCGTTTTCAACCAAATTTGGTACACTTATTGTGTTGGTGCCCGATTAAATCCGCTTGCATTTTAAATCCAATCAGTGTCGTACTTCAGAAGATATAGCCCCTTCCCCAACCCCGCAAAGAGAGGCCATAAAATGCATTTTTAAGAATCTGCGTAAAGTTACAATTTTTTGAAGTATTTAAAGTTTATTCAGGTTATAACCAAAAGCTATAAAACAATAATGAAAATAGTAATTTTTAAAATAAATCAAAAGCAATTGAACAATTTTTCTGGCTTGTGTGATGTTTTGACTAATATTATATATGACAGTTGATTGAATGTTACTTTGATATTTTTAATTATAGCACAAATATTGTTTATTTATACAGATATTCACCATGCCAAACTTTAGGTATTGGCGAAGTCAATGCTTGTTTTGTTTGAGTTATGCGGAAACTTATAAACAAAACGAATTTATCTTCCACGATATATCTATTCAGACGGTCATAAGTTTTTTAATTTATCAATATTGTCAAGCCAGACAGGTGAAATATATTTTTTGGTTTTAGTACAACATATATAAATATAGTTTATAGATGAAACAACTTTGTTGTTTTAATCTGCTAATAGATGTATCTTCACTGTTAGTGGTGTATAGTAAATTTAAAAATGCGCGAGCCAAGCAAAGGATAGATATAAAATATACATATAAAAAGTAGGTATTTATAGGTATATCACTTCAATAAATTACCGTATCATTCGCTCTAGTTTGTTGATCTTTGTGCACGTATATAAACGACGGTTATATTCCACCGCTGGAGACTTTTCATTTCCGCTTCTATGCAGATGTTCTGATTTCGCATACGTTGACATTTCGACAACTAGACGACCGCGACTATTAGTTTCTCCTTTTTCTATCCTTCGTATTCGTTTCTTACGGAAGATCCAATTTTACTGAAACTTTATAAGACGGATTATCCAGCATATATATGCGCATTTCTTCACTTTACATCAAACATTTCCCGAACGTTTTGACATTTAACGAACTTATAATGTTCGTATATTCTTTGCTCCGTGTGACTGAACGATAAAGCAAAGAAAAAAAAAACAGTTTTTACCTCTCTCTGCAAAGAAGTTTCTTTTATATCTTCGCCGACTAATGTTTAATTTATTTACCAGTAATGACTTTTCTTAATACCGGTTTTATGATATTTAGAGATACATTTCCTAAGATTAAACTTATTGACGTGGAAAAGAGACATATTTTTAAAATAGATACTTGCATCTTAAGACGAGCTTTGATATATGGCTTGTGTTAGTACTTTTATAAAAAACAGATTTATGGGATTTAGATATATAGGTGCAAGCATCTTTTGCTCGGTGGGTTTTATAGAATGTAATTTTTGCTCGAGCCTCCAGATTAAAAAAGGTAGAATAATCTGTTTAAATTAGCTAGTTTTACAAGAAGTGGGCAGGGAATTTTGAAGTAGTATTATTCTTTGAAATTTTTATGATAAGAATCATTTTTAAGAAAAATGTTTAATTTTTGTAATACCTTATATCATATTAGTTTTCTTTTTTTCTTTGTGTTTTATCTTTTATACTTTCTATAGTAGTACTTAGTATGTATATTTAAGTAGAACTTCAATTTAATTTTTGTTCTGTTATTTTATATTTTCCCTTTGTGAATCTGTTTTATAAAGTACTTAAATATATAAATTTATATTTTGGCTATTATGATTTGAAACATCGCACAAGGCAAAAAAAAAACTAGTTCGTTTAGTTGATTTATTTTTTATAAATATTATTTTTATAATTTTTTTACGGCTTTCGGTTATAACCTGAATGGACTTTAGATACATCAAAATAATTGTAATTTTACGTTGATTTTTTTGGTATAATCAACATTTCTCAAAATGCATATTACGGCCTTTTTTCGGGGCCTAATATCTCTTTTGGAGTCCGGGCGATGTGAAATGAATTTCTGTGTAAGAATATTTTAAATCCGAGAATGTTACAGACAAACTATACAAACAAAAACTTAAGCTCTTCTGTACTACGGCGTATAGCGAGCTTAAAATGTTTTCATCATTAAAAATAATTATTATCGTTTACCCTTAAGATTGTACGTCATATTTCACACGAATAATACGAAGCCTTTTTCAATACAATATATAAGTATATATACAAATGATTTGTTTTTAAAGAATTCTATATCTATAAATAATTGCGTTGCTGATAGCGTTATGCATCGACTCAATTGTATCAAAATACAAATAATTGGAACAAAGAGAACAAAAAACAACATGAAATTTATGAAACCAGCGGATATTGAAATATCAATTAATATACAGGGACATACGAAACAAGTAGCTTCAAACAACTAAATTCGGTTGTTGCAAACAAACAGCTATACAGAGTATTGTTTCTTCCAATGAATGAACATGGAATACAAAACAGTTCCACAGTCTGATGACGCCAACTGCGTGAAACTTGAATAATTTCATTGTCGATATCCCTAGTTAAATGATAATGTATTCAATATGCCAGAAATGTCCAGTAGCAGTTACTTGCGAAGGAAGATGTACTATGTATATAAATGCAATATGCGCTGAGATTTTTTCTTAAATAGTATTATTAGCTAAGACAATCAATGGTAGCCGCAGGATACATATATGTTTAAAATAAATTTATATATACCTATAGTTAAATTAGACCCCCAAAAATGAAAACTGCGCACACTGTTCCACAGACCATAAATCCGGTACGGACCTAGTGTCGATAAAGTTCGCCAATAATCCACACAGCTTGTAGTGTTTCATTCTCTTTAGTTGTATGTTTCACTGATGTTCTTAATTGGAGCTATATGAACATATAGTCAATAAATCGAAGGCCACTTAAAATATGGCCTAAATAATAAAAGTATTGATACATTTGTTTAGACGTATTTGTTCACTTCTGGATCCGTGCCTGTGGAAGTTTCTTTTACGCGGCGTTCTGTCGTTTTAAAATGAAACACAACTAGAAGTGGACTGTAGAGAATATAATAATTAACAAATTTCATTATTTATTTCAAAAATACACTACATTCGTTACTCTCTACATGTATCACTAATTCAAGTTTTAAAAAAGAAATTAAATTAAATTTTAGCTTATACTTTCTTATACGAAGTAATAAGTAAGTATTGAAATTAAGAAAAAAAAACGATCTCGAGATTGTAACGGTAATACACCATTCTTTCCCCGAATGGAATGACGACACCTCAATCGTGTATGTGTTTAAAATTTTGTATTTTAATATCCTTCCTGTCTAAACAATTATACCTCCTACGTATAAGAAAGTCCAGTGCAAGACACTGCAGATATTTTTAAATGTTTCTTATTAGTGCATGCGTTTATATTACTAGTTTTTTCTTTGTTTAGAAAACCTGTTTAGTTTCATTAAATTTTTTATGTATTTTTTTAAAAGCAATTACTCAATCAATTTCCGATCTATTTTAATTTATAGCTACGTATTACTATATATAAAACTACATAGCGTCTTACGGATATTTATGTTTTATATAAACCATATGTAGCAAAAAAAAAAAACATCTTGCTGTTAGAATAATTAGAATAGGTTTCCTGAGTGTTACAAATTCATATTGATATATTTTTTTTTGTTGCAGTGATGGCTCGCCGACGAGAAACTAACCATTCGCTTAAACAGTTCGGATGAAATCCGCAGTGTCGCCTCCTTAGAAATATCGCCAAATAACCGCCATCATGGATCACAGCGTAAAAGCAATGAATTCACACCGCAAATTAGCCCTATCGCGATTACTAAACAGACATCGGTTCGAAAACGACGAACTAGAATCGCTTTACCAACGTTACATCTTCAAATTGCAGCATTCATCTGTCGCGAGTGTTGTTGGACTTTTCGTGTTGCTCACCGCGTTGTTAGCCAACTTGAGTTTTGCGTATGCGCAGGCGCCTACCGCACAAAATGTCTACCACGCGGTGCATTGTCTATTATTCGCGTTACTCTTAGCGTTTTTAAACACGAAATTGATGCAAGATGCGTACTTGTTATGGGTTTGTTATGCGATTTTATTCTTCTGTGCGACGTTTTGCGGTCTGGCATTGCCGCTCGGCGACAAATCGCAAATGGATGACAGTGGCGCTGGCTCTTTACGCGTTGAGACGCGACGCGTTATCGCGGAAGGCGCTTGGCAAATTGTGTTTGTGGTGTTTCTCGCGTATGCCATGATGCCATTGAAGACTTGGGTTGCTGCTGTTTTTGGATTCACCTTGCCGATTATTCATCTAATTGTCTCCACGATTGCTTCCAGCGAGTTTCTACATCTTACTTGGCAACAGGTAACATATATTTTATTTTATTGTTTTAAACTATATTTTTAACAGTGAAATCCTAATAGATTAAAGGGCACATTTAACTATAAATGTAATTATTAAGAATTATTGCAATAATTTCATCATTTTTGAGTTTTGATGGATATTTGCCAGTGTTACTTAATAACTATGAATCACATTGTCATATTTAACAAAGTTGGTTTATAATTAATATATTTTTAGTGTTGTATAATTTAGTTTATTGCGCTCTTAGAGATAATTAAACAACTCAGTACTAAATTAATTATACTGGTTTAAACTCTACGCGTATATTCCCCTACGCTTTATGTTTTAACGTATAACATAAGTTTGTGCGTATGTGTTTGTTATATCATGAGCAAGGTGCCAAATACGGGCAAGCGATTTTTCAAGCAGCATTTGTTCAATTAATGTAGATGTTACTCGCAGATTTATTGACATATTCTATGTATTTGCAAAATGTAATTACACAACAACTAAGAAACAAACACGGAAGATTGAGTTCTTAAGGTTTTGTCGAAAGGTATTTCGTGTTTTTGTAACTCAAATAAATATTTAATTCACTCGGAATTTGGTAATGAGAATTTGCATATTCGCTATCTGCCTATATGAAATGAAAAACATCTTATACGTAGTAGATATATCAATTTAGATAGATACACATTTTTTAAAATTCAAGGAAATGCTTTTTATTAGGTATGTATTAGTAATTATTATGACCAGAAATTTGTTAGTTGTCAAATAAATTAAATCATTTACAAAATATTTTTAATATAATACTTCTCTACCCATATATCTTGTACATACATACAATCGATGTTAAAACCTACATTATTTTAGTCTGTTTTGTTTTCCTGTTAAAATATTGACAGGCATAATAGTTGATAAGATTTATTTAATATTATTTCCCATACCTACGTAACTATGGCAACATAAACAAGAAATTTAAGAATTTCAGGAGCTACTTTCTTGGAACTGGTACACTTTTTGTAAAAACGTTTCAAAACACACATGCACTATCTCTCTCTCTCTCTCTCTATCGCATAATTTTATCTTCAACGGTGTAGGCTGTAGACTCACAGACACACACACACACACATAGACGGCATTAAAAAATAGTCAGGCTCGATTCAGGGAAGGTCAAAAGGTGTATTTCCGTTAAAATCTCGAGAACGATTGTTTCCATAATTACAATACTTATTACTTCGTATAAGAAAGTAAAAATAGACTACTTGCCACTCTGTTGCTGAAAACTCAACCAAGTTTTTTTTTAAATAATTATACTTTTTTACTATCAATAGGAAATAAAGTAATCTATTCGTGAATCGTGACTTTTACACAAACCCAACCTATTGTGATGTCAAATTGCATTGTGCTCGATGAATTCGTAGAAACTTGATATTTTGTTTTAAAATTAGGCTAGTACTGGACAAATACAATTTTAAAAATCGCCAATCACATCAATGAAAAAATTAACATGTATTCTGATAATATCAGCCCTTGTAGTAATAAAACATTGATGCCATTTATAATGAACTATTGAAATTGGAAACAGTGAAAAATTCCAATTACAACAGTCGCAGAGATAAATGAATACTTAAATATATACAAGTACGCATAATGCCACAATTAAAAATTCAATGGGCGCTTCGATAAAATATGAAATGAAATTTTCTGTTTGTACGGTTTTCACATTAAAAATAAAAAATTCACATGTGTCGAGTGAACCGTTTTGTTGTGATCAGGAGTAGGCCATGAATAAACCATGAAGTTTTTTAGTAAGCGTAAAAGTGGATCAGCGTAGGCTTTGATTTATAACGAAAACAATGGACATTTTGTAGAATATTTACCCAGTTTTACTGTTCTCTTCTCTTTGAGAGTGAATGATGTGGAATCGATACTGAATTCAATTTATACAATTACTTTTAGTATTCAATTATTTTAATGCATTTAGTGCTTTGAGTTACATCGTAAAATAAAAATAATAAACGGTTTCACAAGCGCATTTTTCGATTCAAATTAGTTTATTTGTCATTGAGTAAAAGAATATTTAATCAATATATATATATATATATATATATATATATATATATATATATATATATATATATAATATATATATATATATATATATATATATATATATATATATATATATATATATATATATATATATATATATATATATATATATATATATATATATATATATATATATATATATATATATATATTTATTTATGGATGTGTTTCTCGTGTATATATCGTATTAAATCGTGTAATTTGTGTCTGTTGTGATCGTTCTAATAAATTAACTTATTCATGTTGCGAAAATCAACGTGATTTATTGGGTTACCAATATATTTTGCAAACTAAACGCGATCACGTGATTGACATACTGCCTATGCCCAAGTCAGGTCAAGGACGTATTTGTAAATCATTTTGCGTGCGAAAAAAATTAGACCACTCAAACACGCTAGCCAAAATAATAGACTCAATTTAGCTGTTGTTATATGGCGCTTACTTTATTAGTTCATACTTCATACATTCCTATAACATAATGCATTACCATATCCATATGCAAATTGCGTTGTTAAATGCTTAATTAAATGCAATAAAAATATAACTGTCATTAGTCCATATCGAAAATCCTACTATTATTAAAATACAACGACGTTATTGGATAATGCCTCTATTATATTTCATATTACCTATCATTATAAAACCATGCTATGAACATTTTATAAAGACCTGAATTTTATACAAAAAAAAATCTGCAATTGCTTATACGTAGTAGGTGTATTTTGTTTAGATAGGAATATACGTATATATATATATATATATATATATATATATATATATATATATATATATATATAATATATATATGTATGTATATATATATATATATATATATATATATATATATATAGATATATATATATATATAATATTCGCGATTTTTGTATTTAGGTAATAGTATTTGTTTTTTTGTTTGTTTGTTATAGATAACAGCAAACGTGATAGTGTTCATGTGTGTCAATGTAGTTGGCATATTCATGCACAATTTGATGGAACATGCCCAACGGAAAGCTTTTTTGGACACTAGAAATTGCATTGCTGCACGACTGGAAATGGAAGACGAGAACGAAAAATTGGTAAGTGGAAACAAGCATAACTGAGTCTCAATCTAAAACACGATTGAATACGAAATCAGTTTTAGTTGAGATCGTCAAAAATGCGAATATAAATAGAAACGTATCTCGAAAAGGAATAAATGTTAAACGTGTGTATTAACCACTAAGAATCAATATATCTTCACGCCGCGCCGGCAATAGAAAGGTCGATTTTATAGCTTTCTTCTTCGTAGTGCAACGGTTTGCTTTTACGATCGATGCACTCCTAAAACCCTAGTTCTGTTTGTCCGGAATTACATTGACTTGCCTCATCGCCTTGAAACTGGTAACGTCTCCAGAATGCGTAACTTAGTAAACTGGGTTTTATTGTTTTCACACAGAAAACTGTTCCGTCCTTTCCTTAACCTTCTTAACTTTTTAGACAAATTGCTTCGGGTACGCTATTTTATTTATTACCACTCACAAAAGTACAGGTTACCCAAATTAGAGATATTAGATATTTCTAAAGGTACAATAAAAATGGTATTATCAAGATTGTAAATAAATTTTCTCCAATTTTGAATTTTTATTTTTCCTCGACAAATAGTGTTGCAGATTTCGTCATTATCGACGATTATTCATCTATTTAAAGTAACGAAAATGCAGAGCTGAAAATAAGTTGTATTTCATCAACGATTTTCTAATTGCATCTTATATCCATTTCCAGAAGATTACAAGCAAATATACGTAACGGATAATATTAGTTGCCTTCTGCCCTTTTGAAGAATCTGTTCCTCTTTCCTCTCGTAACTTCTCTCAATACCCTCAACAATCTCCAGTAGCCGTGACATTTAAATTGCTTGACGCATCTATCGGGGGATTTGAATATCGACATGACTGGTGAAAATTGTATAGCTCCACCGGCTTCCAACAAAACAGAACTCAATAGTTATTAGAATATGTTGTTTACGTTCAACGGGCCGAATTAATTTGATGGAATTTTTTTAGAATTTATTCCAAATGAATTTTATAAGCATTTAAAAACGGAAAATAAAAATGATTTCCAAGAATGTTTAGTTAAAAATTGAACGCAATTTATTTCAAATGAAGCACATGTTGTAGGATTATATTGTCAAGCAACCGTAATACTTTGTAATTTATGAAACCATGCCATGGATTATAAATCTACGATTATAGTATTTTCAATTAGTTTATTGTATTATGTGGAATGTAAAATATGTTTTAAGTGCTATATATTTCAAATGCTACTAAATTGGGGCCGAAATAATGTCAGTGCTTTGATGTGTTTAGTGTTGATCAGTTATTTATTTCCACGTAGAAGAGTCGAGAACCAAACCAACACGTGTTACAGATTGATTGCAATAATTGATCATTAACGAGACAACGTGGTTCACCGATATCGCGTTGTGAATATGTAATCATGTTTTTGTTTTTCGAGCTGTGAACTGAACAACTATGTGCATGTATGTGCGTACTTGCGGTTGCAAATTGCTGTCCTACATTAACCACCCACAATTCCAAGAATTTGCCTGTTAGTTATAATGTCACGAACTTATTTTTTATACATTGTCATTATTTTTATCTTTTATCACGTAATCAATTCTCGGTTGCAAAGATATCAGTCAACAAATATTAAAGTGATCAACACAACTCGGATTGCCATTAAAAAACTGGATTTTCAATAGTTTAAAATCATTTCGCACATAATTAATTTTTAGCTCGCCGGACGTCGTAGTACAGAAAAGCATATTTGTATGTTTTGTTTGTAATATTCTCGGATTCAAACATTTATTTCACACATGGGGCATATTTGAAAATGTATATAAATATGTCATATACTTAGTAACAGCGTTCTCTATATCGTAAGACCAATTTTTGTCGCCTGTTCTTCTCTGAAGGTACCAAACCGATGTCAACCAAATTTGGCACACATATTGAGTAGGTACTCGGTTCAATCCATTCGCATTTTAAACCACATAAGTACCGTACTTCAGAAGATATTGGGCCCAAAAAAAAGAGTAGTCTCATATGCATTTTAGAAAATGTATGATTACGTAAAATTGCTAATTTTAATGTATCTAAAATCCATTTAGGTTATAAGCCGTAAAAAAGGAACAGTTATTAAAATAAATCAAAAACCAAATGAAATTGCTATTTTTTACGGTTTATGAGATGTTTTGAATAATTGATATCGAATATGTACTTTTTATAATACCCAAGATATAGATATCTTAGATTAATTGTTACTTTGGTAATTTTAATTACAGTACAAATATTGTTTATTTATACAGAAATTCGCCATGCCAAACTTTGGGCATTGGCATGGCCAATGCTTGTTTTTATATTCAAAACTAACCACACAATAATTTCGCAAAAAAATTATAATATTCTATCGTTTGAATTTAAAATTCACATAAGCCAATTCGTAGTGAATTTCATTCGATATTCATATGCTGCCATCAGAATATTTTATATACCTACGTTCAAACTTCATAGTACGTAAATTGAATATTAAATTCCAATTTAAAGAAATATTATCCGCTTGTCATTTAAAACTAACAACATCAAAGTAGTTGCTTTATTTTTCTTATTGCTTTCCTTTTATTTGCTTCAGTACGTTAGATTTGTTCATTTTTCTTTCTTTGATTCTTTCAGGAACGTCTTTTGCTGTCTGTGCTGCCACAGCACGTCGCCATGGAAATGAAGAATGACATCATATCCCCAGTGGAGGGACAGTTTCATAAGATCTACATACAAAAACATGAGAATGTCAGGTGAGTCAAGAAATGTTTTCGTCTTTAAACTTTTATTTAGGTACGATATACACTGCTTTTTTTTATTGAAATATAAATTCAAATCTGTGAGGTTGAATTTTTCATAAAATGAATTTTATAACAAGGAGGTATAATATTTGTTTTACGTTCCAAAACATGTAAAATTGTTTTGTTTATTTAGAAAATTATGTTTATTATTTACTAGATTTTAACACATCGTTCAAATAATTAGGTTAATCCTAATTGGAACTTACATCATCAATTTCTGCACACAAAATTAATTATTCTGAATAAGAAATAAAAAGCAGTACATACTAGTATATATCTATAAAATAATATAATATATAATTGAGGAACTGATTGATTGCGTCCTGAAACAATTCAAATCATTATAAATGTAGACAAGCGTTGCAAGCTGCTTATGTTTAGGCATGCGTTATATTACCACCAATCATAGATTTGAACGATCTTCATTCTAGTATTTTTCATTTATTCTCACCTTTCTTTCAAAACTCCTACTCTACAACGCATGGCCGATTTACGGTATCCCTTTCGCCCCTCTAAATCGATCGTTGCGATCAGAATAAAATTGTTACGATTTTTAACTCGCCCTACGTAATACCGAAGAGCTAAAGCATTCGGTCGTGCGTCTGTAAATTTCTTGGATTGAAAAATGTCGTTAACAAAAAGTTTGCCTTTCCACGCCTTAAATCCAAAACTCATACTTTCGCTCGCTCGTAAGACCAAAATTTGTCGCTTCTTTTTTTGGTCTTACGAGCGACCGAGAGACGTCTTACATCCAAGTATATGAGTTTTGGGTTTAAGGTGATGAAAGACGATTTTTTTGTTTAAAACATGTTAAATTCTATGATCGATATGGAAGAAACAGGCCTTTTATGTTATGAGCACATTTACGAAAAATGTAGTTATAAAATAGTTAATTGTGCTTATGTTCCTAGTTTATAAAAATCGCTTCCGAGAATATTACAGACACACTCATATACTTCAAAAGTAAGAGTAATAAAATTACAGATCAAATCAACATATCCGGTCATAAAATTAATGAACACCGTCGTCAGGCAGAAACAGTCAACAATTTATATAATGACCAGCAATTAACCAACAACGGATACGAAATCATAATACAATTTTCTGGTAAACTGTACTACATACAATAGTGGTTTGTTGTGCGTCATACGATGCGTGTTCGTATGCAGTTTGTTATTCGTTCTGGTTGGGCGCCAGACGTCGCCGTCTCGGCGCCCTCATCCTCTAACATACTCACTCTTGTTTTATTTTTGTCTCTTTGTTCATCACCCTCGCACGTTTGGTGCAGTCACAGTGTCGAACAGAATAGGAGGAACATATATGCCGAGTTGTGGTATACCTGTTGTGTGGTTACACCTTATTCACACAGATGATATTGCTATTTTTTTTTATTTATTCTCTACCGTCTTTATTCTACATTCATATCCACGTAAAACCGTATTAGTGAATGAGTTTTTAATTATTATTAAAAAACTATTAATTAAATATCAAATCTTTTATATTTTAGCCAATATTTTATCTTTAAATTAAACATCCACATTCTGCACACAAACTAATTATGAAAGAGTGCCATACAATTAATATTTTCCAGTGAAAAGATTGCATAAATAAAAAAAAACTCTCTTAGCATTACGCGTCCTCTGCAATATGATTATTATCCTTACGAGCACGGTTGTTGTTTCTGGGTAACTTTAGAAGATTAGCTGACATCAGTATGCAAGGGTTCACAGAGCTGTATATGTATATAACCTCAAACACAAACATAGGTACTCACTATGATGGTTAAATATCCGTTATATATTGTGCTTTTATTGTTAACCCTTTTTGAACTTATATAGACATGTCTGGTACACTATTAGAGTTTGTTATATAAAGTAAATATTAAAGATCATCATGTACCAGCGTTTAATTATTATAGGAATACAAAATACAGTTACCCGTTATTTATTTGTGTTTCATCAACTCGGAGCATATTTGGATAAACTAATAGTGCAATTATAAACAAGTCTGTAATTCTGTAAAGGATGTTTGTAAAATTATAGTCAATTTTACAAAAAACATGAGAATATCAGATGAGTCA